>KZ308373.1:361464-392313 GCA_000376725.2 Ladona fulva
GTCCTCCTAAGCACAAAAAAATTCTGCTGTAAGATCATAATAACTCAATATATTTCTTACCATTGTTTATAATATTTATTCTACTGTTTTCAAGTCGTGAAAGTCTTGTTTGCGTAAATTTCTTATAAAAGTTATAAAAACTGATTATCCCCGTGCACTTATACGGGATAATTCATGAAATCAACATTCAACAATGGCCTTAGTCGTCAAAGGGATCGGTTGTTTATTTCCAGAAAATTTTACGAATTTTACGTCTATTTTATCAAATTTCTCGCAATTACGAATTTATATGAATGATTCACGACAAAATAGAATTTTATGATCATTTTCCTTTCTTTTGGCACTTGTCTCAGCTTCGTAGGACCATTGTTTCTAATTTAATTTTGTGAAAGAAACAATCTCTGCAAGTAACGAAAACATATTTTACGTACATCTCTTATGGAAACATATTTTGTGCTCCTGGGTTCAAACCCAGGCCTTTACAGAGATGGAAATAGTTTTCCTGGGGGTTTCAGCATCGTAGAAAGACAATGCAGTTTATTTCAGACCTCTAAGTCAAGCCGATTCTGAGATAAACAGGGGAATGGACAGATGGACAGACATTTGCATTTTATATATATGGTGATGTATATAAATTTGTAGTTATGTAAATATATTTCTGTAAAACTGGAGACACCCTGAGGCAGGGAAAGAGGGGGCCATAAGGCTTCATCTGCCCCAGGATAAATAAATAACAATTCAAGGCCTTGGGTTCATCATTATCATACGTCACATGAAGTATGAAACAGTAGTTTCTCTTCTCGGACCTTCGGGATTTTACGTTTCTCTTACGTTAAGATATAACAAGGGAGTAAGAAGTCTCCGATCGATATGATGGTACAGTGTACCAATTTTTTCCAACTATGCTCTCTATTTTGTGTCCACACAAAGTTGCTTTCAACTTCTTAACCTCTCTGAATGCTGATATCGCCTACTGAGAGAACTGCAAAAAAAGAATAAGAATCGAATGGGAGAAAATCATATTCGGAAATCTTCTACTTTTATTGTCACATCGAAAAGCTTTCGGAGGAGAAGAAAAAAAGGTGTTGGAACTGTAAAGGGAGAAAGAGACAGAGAGAGAAAGAAGGAAAGGGAATTGAAAATTTCCCTTAAAAGCTCGTTTCTCCCTTTTCCTCCTACACCTTCACCAAAAAAATAGAATTCTCTGGATTTCGTTTGAAAAGTGATACGTTTATATCTTTATGTATATATATATATATATATAATAAACTTAAATGGAGGTATGAAAGGCTTATTCCATTATTTGGAAACTTTTTTCTCGGTATCACCCTTACAATTAACTTAAACCGGGGCATACCTATCCCAAAAATCTGCGGCAAACCACTAAAAAGCTCGTTTTTATAGAACGCGTTGCAGATTGGTGCGATCAAAAGGCTAAAGAGCGATATTACTTTATTGGTCTGGAATATGCGGCATTATATGGGAATATGTCAGAATATGATATCAAACGGATGAAACTGGCAACCACGAAATCCAGAAAGTGCAGCGTATGACGATGCGCTTCGTTAAAAAATCCTACGATAAAAAAGCAAGTTACGAAAATTATCCCAGACGCAGGTAGGGAATCCTTGAAATAATGAAGGTCAGAAGCTAGGCTGTGATTGCTTGATGAATTTAGAGTAATAAAGTACATTTGCCGAAGACGTAATCGGTATTATGCAACCATCCCCACTTGCTAATCTCCCTTGACTTCAACGCACTTGGTCCAGCGTTTCTCCAACATCAGTATTCCTTCCCGGAAGTGAGAGTCTGGAAGGCTATGAAAATATCCATCTACTGCCCTCTCAACTTCTTCATTGGAAGCGAAGCGCTTCTCAGAAAAAAATGTCTTCAAGTTTGGGAACAGATGGAAGTCAGAGGGTGCTAAATTAGGAGAATAGGGGGATGGCCGAGCAAATCGTACCCCAAATCCCGTAGTTTTCCCATTCGCCAACGCACATTTGTGAGCAGGTGCGTTGTCCTGGTGAAAGATGATTTCTTTCTTCTTCAAGCCAGGCCTATTCTCGCGAATTTTGGCCTCCAGCTGGTCAAGAAGGTTGGAGTAATATTCGCCTGTAATTGTTCTGCCTTTTTCAAGGTAATCAATTAACAGGATCCCTTTNAGTGGATTTAATGGAAGTTATTCATGTTGCAATACAATTTTTATAGGAAAACTTTCATATTCAGTTACGATAAATTTCATATAAGTCATATCATTTTAAGTTGTGCGAATTGCGATGACAATGATACTCGAAAGTAATGTGAACAGTTACTTCATGATGACGATTTACTATGTCAGTATACGGAATATGCACAATTAATTGTTACTGATGTTTTGTGACCAATGTAAGCTGGGGAAGGATGTAATAAAGCACTGGTTTTTCAAATATTTCAAAATAATTTTTACCTGAAAATCAGGAAATGTATGGTTTTGGTATTTAATTTGAATGGGCGGGAAATTATGTTCGCGCCCGGGCGGCAGATAGGCTGGGCGCGGCTCTGCATATAACTAAAACGTAATCCTTCATTAATGAAATTTTATCTAAAACGATATATTCCTGGTAAAAATAGTGCTTCAAATGAAATCGAGACCAATCTTCCGGAAAGGTAACGTGCATTTAAAATTTACCTAATTTTTGGCCTATCGCGGGAAGATATTTATTAATTCCTGGAAGATTTTTCCTTATTCCAAGAAGAAGAAAATGTCATTTCCTCGGAGAAGTTTTGCGATTCTAAAAAAAACCCTGGACTAAAGCAAAAACTGGTTTTGGTTAGCCATATTGGGTTTAAGGTCAAATCGCATTTTTTCTTCAGATAAGATGGGCTTCTTCCTCGTTTAATCTCTGTGATCTTCTCTCTTTTTCATTTTCACCCTCGACGGAATTCTCAATATATTCCGGCATGAGATATATCGGGAGATCCCCATCTCATTTCGTCGTTAAATCTACCGTAAGCGGTCCGAATTTCCAAAAGATGAAGAATAAATAGAGGAATCTCTTATGACAACGCTTACAGCAAAACTCCGCCGTGTTGGAAAGGCACTCGGAATTTTGCGAGAAGTCGCCGCTTCGACGGCAGTGCCTTCTGAACGGGGCACTCGCGAACGCTCGCACGCACGCGCAAACACGGCAGACGCATTCCACGTTCCTTAGGGAGAGAACGAGACATCTTCCCCTTTCACTTCTCCACTCCACTTTTACATGTGACGTTCCTGCTGCTTATCTCGAGCATCGCCTAGTTCTTCCTATCTCCTTTCAGCATCTTTTCTCCACGGTCCTTTTTTTCTCCGATTCGCTCCATATGCTTTCCCTGTTTTTTCCTTATTGCCGAATTCTCCGAGCTATCCGCTCGGGTGAGTTTTCATTTACGGCTTTGTGTTTCCTCGCGCACTTTTTGTTCCCTTTTTCGCTCATTCTTCTATGTTTCTTTTCAGAGAGTTCTGTAGGTCTTTTGGTTTTAAAACTGGGCGTAGCAAAATGCGTTTTGAGTCCTTTGTGAGAATCTATTGGTGAGCGAAGGGATTCCGGGAAGGCTTTGCTTAAGGGTAGAATTTCTATGCAGGGCTGCGAAAAGGCCGCTCGTGCTATTTCTCTGCAAACTATCTATATGAAAATTCGTTTATAGCCACCCTTTCCTTCTTTATGTTATTTTAAATTTAAATTGTCCTACGATGATGATGTGCACGAGGGAAATTAACTTTACGTCAACAGTTCCACTGACAATTTTTCTATTTATAGCATCATCGTCGAATCCTCTTCCAGTTTAGCTTCATGGACCTTTCTGCTTCACTAATTTCATCGACGGTCTTCTCTTTGTTCTAGATCCATTTTCTTTACCAATATATTACTTCATATTCTTGAATTTTCTCCACATACTTGGTGCTTTAATTTTCAATGACTCCACATTCAGTTCATTTAGTGTACTACAGGTTTTTTTCTTATCCTTTCGTAGTAGTAGCATTGTTAAAAGTGCTTTGACAGCTGAGGTCACTTCACACGTAGGCCCCCACCGGGAATCGAACCCAGGACCGCTTTCACTGAAGTTCAACGCGTAGCCCACTTGGCAATCGGGAGCCCCTCTTATCCTTTCTTTTATATTTATTTTTGTTCTTCTCAACCGTTAGATTTGTTTGGTTGGTGTCCATTTTTCGTAGGTTTTATTTTATGTGTGTTTATTTGTGTTTCCAACTTAGCTTTATATTTAAATGTTTCTACGATCGTTCCACCCAAAACAAGGCATCCATTTATTTTATTTTTAAAACCTACATCTAATTAAGTACACATTTGAGAGTAACAGCCGTATCCAATGCATGATAATAATTTAATAACTAAGCGCAATAACTGTTCCATTTAACGTACTACATCTGTCATTCACTTCCAGATATTTTGATAGCTTCCCAGCCTTCACTTCTTGATGGCTCTATTTCCATACACATTCCTCCTTATACGGTATTTTCTTCTCTTTTGGCCCATCCACACAGCCGCTATATGCTCTTTTATTCATCTCTATTGCATCCGTTTCCCTCGTACGTATCGACTAAAGAGCGATATCGCTGCCATACGGTTCTTTGCAGCTCTCTCCTCATTGCTTCAGCGCTTCTAACTTACTCTGCTGGAATTTCTTCTATCGGGTCATCCATGCTGTGATTTAGAATTAGTAAACGAATGAAACGAATAAACGGTGGAAATCAAAGACAGAGAAGCTTCATATTTTTCCACGGGATATTTAATCTACGACCGCTTTCACAAGCGTACCCGCATCTTAAGGTGATGAAAAATACGGTTTCTCTCTCTTTGACTACGAATTTCCACCAAGTAACGCCATCCTCCACGGACTTCAACTGGCGCGGCATATATAATGCATATGCTGCGCCGTCCCATGGGTGCAAGGGGTGCATTGCACCCGGGTGGGTGCAACAGAAGCGTAGCCAACTACTACTGTCATTACGATAACATTACTTTTTCTTTTCTGTATGATACACACGACTTATCATGGAAATATAATTATGTGAAATTAACATTTAGAGTATATAATTAGGGATAACTCAAGACGAGAATGGAAAATTTGTTCAGTGGATTTAATGGAAGTTATTCATGTTGCAATACAATTTTTATAGGAAAACTTTCATATTCAGTTACGATAAATTTCATATAAGTCATATCATTTTAAGTTGTGCGAATTGCGATGACAATGATACTCGAAAGTAATGTGAACAGTTACTTCATGATGACGATTTACTATGTCAGTATACGGAATATGCACAATTAATTGTTACTGATATTTTGTGACCAATGTAAGCTGGGGAAGGATGTAATAAAGCACTGGTTTTTCAAATATTTCAAAATAATTTTTACCTGAAAATCAGGAAATGTATGGTTTTGGTATTTAATTTGAATGGGCGGGAAATTATGTTCGCGCCCGGGCGGCAGATAGGCTGGGCGCGGCTCTGCATATAACTAAACCTCCTTTTGTACAAATTTAGCCTGATGATTTTTTTTATCACTTACGAATTGTATGTTTGAGGAAACTTCCACTTCCCCGAGCGCTGGGACTGAAAATTTCCTTTATTATCACGCTGCCATGTCCCCTGCAAATCTTTTCCTCTTTCTCTTCCCTTTGACATTTCCCGTTCCCTTTCACACACTTCTCCGCTACTTTCCTCCTCTTCGCGTGTAACATCCGTTCCTCCATCTCCTTTAACGCCATTTTATGTCCTCTTTTTTTCACCCACTCCTCCCTCACTCCTTCTCCGTTCCCAAAGGAATACACTCCCAATTGCACGTCACGCTGCTCAGAAAGTATAGATGTGAGGAGAGGGGAGAAGGAAAGGGAAAAGGAAGGGAANTCCATCTGAATTACCTTAGCAGTGTTTAATAGCTACGAAAAACCGAATGTCAATAATAAAAGATGCACTTCGGAGTAATCTGAAATTTTCATGAAATATTCACAGGATCGACCTATTCCCGTGATCGATCTGTACAGAGATACATACAGTTATTTGATATTGAAATTATGAGGATATTGTGTACATAAAAACAACAATGAAATGAACGACATCCAAAAATTTCAGTTTAATGGAATATGGTTGATGTATAAAACATCTTCTTAAGAAACAGAAATTAAATAATCCTGAGAAAACATAGAATTGAGGGGTGAGTATGTTAGTCATGCGGCTAGGAATATTCCCAAGCAGAAACAGCATTGAAAAAGTATAACAGAACCGGGACTCGAACCCGGGTCTTCCGCTTTCCGGGTGACTGCACTAAACATTGAGCTACCTTGCCGTTTACACATATCTTGTGAGAGGATTTTTAGTGAAGAGCAGATGGTTTAACCGACTTAGCCGCATCGTCCACAGTCACGAGCTCATTGAGGCACCGCCCATACGAAGAGATGGAAATATGATCGACGGTTTTACTTAGCCAGACGAATCATCTACCCTTGCTTACAAAGTCTTTCAAACGACATATCTGAATGTTCTGGCGAGTGATCTCAATGTTCGGAGCAGCCTCTGGAAAACGGAATATAGGTGTTTTGAGTTCCGTTCCCGTTATACGTTTTTCAAGTCCATTTCTCCTGAACAAATCTGAGAACGATTTCGGTTTTCTGCGCAATTGTGCTATCATGTTTAATGTAACTATTTTATCACTAATTTTGTGTGACTTTCATCGTTCGAAATGTTTATTTACTTTAAAATCTGTTCCCACGACGTTGGCAAATTGAAGAGGACGATAAACCATATTTTCTCCATAAAAGTCTCACGGCCCTTGGAGGATGGAACAAAGCAAGATATTTTGGGGGACATTATGGCATTATTTAGATAATATTTACTCCATAAATTTTCATCGAATCGTTCTTATTTNTATATATATATAATTATACGTTTAATTCTTTTTCTCTGGTGTTAAAAGGCAGTTTCAATTTAGAAAGCCTAATTAAAGAATAAACGAAAGGGAATATGGAATTATGGATAGCTACTAAAGGGAAAGGTGGTACGAGTTATTTGAAAATCATATTCTATAGCCAGATTGTTATGGGACAATGCCGCTTTATTTACTGAATATCACAATGTTTCTAATTATTTTGATCGGGCCTCCTCCAAATCATGATTTTAATTTCCCTGAAACTGCTCACCTCTTTTTCTTCGTTATCAATTTTGGTTAATTTTATTTACCTTGTTAATCCCTGCAAAAGTCGTTTTAGTTGATAATAAATTTCCAGATATCTTACATAGTTATTTAGCACCGTTTCCTATCTCAATAGCTTAAAGTCACAAAGAATTACAAAATCCTGGTATGTGTTGATATGGGATTACTTGAAAATTACTTATTACCAACAAATGGCCAAGGTGAAATCTGCAATATTTTCTTAGCAGGTAAGTAATATAAAGTTTTGCGTTATTTGAGATATATCGCCGACATAATTACCACTAACGGAGACTTACCAATGAAAATACTGAGATTTAAATAATTGTCGATTAAGTACGTTACTATCGTCTATATTTACATGTATCACTGTCAAATATAAGTGCAAGTAAAGCTAAATTAAGGTTGGTATAAAAGGTGTCACAATGCTAACAGTAATTGCACCTTATCTTTAGTGAAGAAAGGTGGTGAAAATAAAAAAAGTAATCCTTCATTAATGAAATTTTATCTAAAACGATATATTCCTGGTAAAAATAGTGCTTCAAATGAAATCGAGATCAATCTTCCGGAAAGGTAACGTGCATTTAAAATTTACCTAATTTCTGGCCTATCGCGGGAAGATATTTATTAATTCCTGGAAGATTTTTCCTTATTCCAAGAAGAAGAAAATGTCATTTCCTCGGAGAAGTTTTGCGATTCTAAAAAAAACCCTGGACTAAAGCAAAAACTCGTTTTGGTTAGCCATATTGGGTTTAAGGTCAAATCGCATTTTTTCTTCAGATAAGATGGGCTTCTTCCTCGTTTAATCTCTGTGATCTTCTCTCTTTTTCATCTTCACCCTCGACGGAATTCTCAATATATTCCGGCATGAGATATATCGGGAGATCCCCATCTCATTTCGTCGTTAAATCTACCGTAAGCGGTCCGAATTTCCAAAAGATGAAGAATAAATAGAGGAATCTCTTATGACAACGCTTACAGCAAAACTCCGCCGTGTTGGAAAGGCACTCGGAATTTTGCGAGAAGTCGCCGCTTCGACGGCAGTGCCTTCTGAACGGGGCACTCGCGAACGCTCGCACGCACGCGCAAACACGGCAGACGCATTCCACGTTCCTTAGGGAGAGAACGAGACATCTTCCCCTTTCACTTCTCCACTCCACTTTTACATGTGACGTTCCTGCTGCTTATCTCGAGCATCGCCTAGTTCTTCCTATCTCCTTTCAGCATCTTTTCTCCACGGTCCTTTTTTTCTCCGATTCGCTCCATATGCTTTCCCTGTTTTTTCCTTATTGCCGAATTCTCCGAGCTATCCGCTCGGGTGAGTTTTCATTTACGGCTTTGTGTTTCCTCGCGCACTTTTTGTTCCCTTTTTCGCTCATTCTTCTATGTTTCTTTTCAGAGAGTTCTGTAGGTCTTTTGGTTTTAAAACTGGGCGTAGCAAAATGCGTTTTGAGTCCTTTGTGAGAATCTATTGGTGAGCGAAGGGATTCCGGGAAGGCTTTGCTTGAGGGTAGAATTTCTATGCAGGGCTGCGAAAAGGCCGCTCGTGCTATTTCTCTGCAAACTATCTATATGAAAATTCGTTTATAGCCACCCTTTCCTTCTTTATGTTATTTTAAATTTAAATTGTCCTACGATGATGATGTGCACGAGGGAAATTAACTTTACGTCAACAGTTCCACTGACAAATTTTCTATTTATAGCATCATCGTCGAATCCTCTTCCAGTTTAGCTTCATGGACCTTTCTGCTTCACTAATTTCATCGACGGTCTTCTCTTTGTTCTAGATCCATTTTCTTTACCAATATATTACTTCATATTCTTGAATTTTCTCCACATACTTGGTGCTTTAATTTTCAATGACTCCACATTCAGTTCATTTAGTGTACTACAGGTTTTTTTCTTATCCTTTCGTAGTAGTAGCATTGTTAAAAGTGCTTTGACAGCTGAGGTCACTTCACACGTAGGCCCCCACCGGGAATCGAACCCAGGACCGCTTTCACTGAAGTTCAACGCGTAGCCCACTTGGCAATCGGGAGCCCCTCTTATCCTTTCTTTTATATTTATTTTTGTTCTTCTCAACCGTTAGATTTGTTTGGTTGGTGTCCATTTTTCGTAGGTTTTATTTTATGTGTGTTTATTTGTGTTTCCAACTTAGCTTTATATTTAAATGTTTCTACGATCGTTCCACCCAAAACAAGGCATCCATTTATTTTATTTTTAAAACCTACATCTAATTAAGTACACATTTGAGAGTAACAGCCGTATCCAATGCATGATAATAATTTAATAACTAAGCGCAATAACTGTTCCATTTAACGTACTACATCTGTCATTCACTTCCAGATATTTTGATAGCTTCCCAGCCTTCACTTCTTGATGGCTCTATTCCCATACACATTCCTCCTTATACGGTATTTTCTTCTCTTTTGGCCCATCCACACAGCCGCTATATGCTCTTTTATTCATCTCTATTGCATCCGTTTCCCTCGTACGTATCGACTAAAGAGCGATATCGCTGCCATACGGTTCTTTGCAGCTCTCTCCTCATTGCTTCAGCGCTTCTAACTTACTCTGCTGGAATTTCTTCTATCGGGTCATCCATGCTGTGATTTAGAATTAGTAAACGAATGAAACGAATAAACGGTGGAAATCAAAGACAGAGAAGCTTCATATTTTTCCACGGGATATTTAATCTACGACCGCTTTCACAAGCGTACCCGCATCTTAAGGTGATGAAAAATACGGTTTCTCTCTCTTTGACTACGAATTTCCACCAAGTAACGCCATCCTCCACGGACTTCAACTGGCGCGGCATATATAATGCATATGCTGCGCCGTCCCATGGGTGCAAGGGGTGCATTGCACCCGGGTGGGTGCAACAGAAGCGTAGCCAACTACTACTGTCATTACGATAACATTACTTTTTCTTTTCTGTATGATACACACGACTTATCATGGAAATATAATTATGTGAAATTAACATTTAGAGTATATAATTAGGGATAACTCAAGACGAGAATGGAAAATTTGTTCAGTGGATTTAATGGAAGTTATTCATGTTGCAATACAATTTTTATAGGAAAACTTTCATATTCAGTTACGATAAATTTCATATAAGTCATATCATTTTAAGTTGTGCGAATTGCGATGACAATGATACTCGAAAGTAATGTGAACAGTTACTTCATGATGACGATTTACTATGTCAGTATACGGAATATGCACAATTAATTGTTACTGATGTTTTGTGACCAATGTAAGCTGGGGAAGGATGTAATAAAGCACTGGTTTTTCAAATATTTCAAAATAATTTTTACCTGAAAATCAGGAAATGTATGGTTTTGGTATTTAATTTGAATGGGCGGGAAATTATGTTCGCGCCCGGGCGGCAGATAGGCTGGGCGCGGCTCTGCATATAACTAAACCTCCTTTTGTACAAATTTAGCCTGATGATTTTTTTTATCACTTACGAATTGTATGTTTGAGGAAACTTCCACTTCCCCGAGCGCTGGGACTGAAAATTTCCTTTATTATCACGCTGCCATGTCCCCTGCAAATCTTTTCCTCTTTCTCTTCCCTTTGACATTTCCCGTTCCCTTTCACACACTTCTCCGCTACTTTCCTCCTCTTCGCGTGTAACATCCGTTCCTCCATCTCCTTTAACGCCATTTTATGTCCTCTTTTTTTCACCCACTCCTCCCTCACTCCTTCTCCGTTCCCAAAGGAATACACTCCCAATTGCACGTCACGCTGCTCAGAAAGTATAGATGTGAGGAGAGGGGAGAAGGAAAGGGAAAAGGAAGGGAAAGTGGGTTATAAAGAAAAAGCGCCACTCAATGTCTTTCTTCCTCCTCAAAGGAATCGCTAGCTGGCGCATCAAGAGGAGTTGAACGGAAATGGAGAAAGGGGGAGGAAGGAGGGAGGGAGTGAGGGAAAGTGCGAGGGAAATTCGGGGAGTAGTAAGGGAAAAGAGAGAGGTTGGGGAAGAGAAAGATAGAATACGGAGAGGGAAAAACAGGAAAGCTGGAAACAGAAAAGCGATGGTCATGCGGAGAGGAAAAATTAGCTCGGACTCAGTGCGGATATGTGTTGTAGAGAAAGGAAGGAAACGAACGTAATCTTAGTTTTGTAGTGAACTCAGGCTTTCATGTTTTATCCTCTGTTTAAATCATTTTTACGAATTCAGGGAAAGCGGAAAGAAACGAAAGGTGTCATAAAGCTAGAAATTGACGAAAGCAAACACGAGTAAAGCTATAGAAGATTATGTAAAAGATATTTAAGAAGGATTAAGGAAAGGTAAGGAAGAACCGTGTGGCTGAATCCCAAGGAATAACAGGTGTGGATAATGCAACATCACTGGGACTCGAACCCAGGTCTCCCACTTTCCGGGCAGGTATTCTAACCACTGAACTACCATGCTATGTCTCTTCTACACTGTTCACTGCTCACTGCTCACAAAGCATTTCCCAATCAGTGTGAAAGAGACGCAGCATGGTAATTCAGGAGCTACAATATCTGCCCGGAAAGAGGGAGACTTGGGTTCGAGTCCCAGTCATGTCGCTATTTTTCACACTTATTATTCCTTTGATATTTAAGAAGTTGAAAATTAAGGTATCGCTCTCCTGGAACGAAAACAGCCTGTGTATCTCATTATGGGGGAACAAATATAATGCAGGAAAAAAACGCTCGCATGGTTCTTACCAAAAGGACCCAATTATTAATTTGATAGTAAAATTAACGTCTGATGCGTATAAAATTAAATTATATGAAATTAAGAAATGGTAAAAAAATGGGAAAAAGCGAAAGTTCTGAGGTGAATAGAAGTGTTGATGAAAAGGTAAAAGGTTAAATGACGAAAAAAGAAAAACGACGAAAGTTTAAAGGATATATGCCAGAAGGTGTGGAATGGAGGACAAAGTAAATAAAGGGACGAGTGAATGCGTGAAAAAAAACACAGAAAAGGAGGAAATAAGAATGTGAAGAAGAAAATTAATAGGATTTCTCGAGAATGAAGCAAATGGCAAACTCACTTCTAGAAAGCTTAGGTAGCTTCTTTTCTTATCCGCACGCAATAAATGTGCGGTAAGAAACAGAAACAGAGGGAAATACAGCACTTATAGGTGTGGATTATTTTGAATCAAAAAGAAATGAAAACGAGTAAAATCCAAAATTGTTATTTACAATGGGGACGTCGAGAGGGATAAGATGAGACGAAGAGATCCGCGGAGTCGTGATGGAGAATGATTATGGGTATTATCTGAAGATAACTGCGAACACTCAGGTTTCCAGAAACAGGACTTCTCATTATCGAAAATGATTGTCATCATTACCGTCTAAAAATACGAAAGTGTTCATGCAAACAGAAACACGGGCGCGTGAGAGGTGTGCGGGAAGAGCGAAATGACACCGTGGAGATGAAAAAGAGCGCAGATTGAAAAAGACGGGAAAAATTGAGGTTGAGTGGGGAATTATATGATGAGAGCGCCGAGTAGAGGAAGAAATTCGAGTGTAAAGGGGAGCAGTGGGTTGATTAGTGAGGGGGAGTGATTGGAGGGAGGAAAGAGAGGCTGGAGAGGGGAGAAAAGGTGAAAGGAAGGCAGTGTGGGTGTCAGAGAGGAGGAAATATTCACGTGGGACGGATGGGGATTCCGCAGCGGCACCTTCGCGTCCGTTGGAGTGCCTTCGGCGAAAGTGAATGGATGGTTGTCTATGCGAGGAAAGGAGTTTGCGGTTGTCATTTCCGAATGGAGATGCTCATGAAGAAGAGCCTCGGGTTGAATAATAGAAGAAAATGGAATATTATATTTTGGAGGTGAAGATAGAAAGATGGATGGAGATGGGATGAATTAGGAAAGTTAAAGGGGTTGATTCAAGACCCGCTTTAGAGAGATTCCCCTAGGAAGAAGGGTGTATAAGTCGAAGAAGAAATTGGAGAAATCAGTTTTGAATTTTGACGGTAAAAATTTTCAATAGTGGAAATCAGATTTTTATCGCATTTTTGAACATATTAAAGTTTAAAGTTAAATTATCTAACTCTTATTTATATTTTTTTAGAATAGAAAATTAGATTAGGCTCCTGAATAGTCAAGATGGTGGTGCATTCGCTTTCAGTGAAATCGGTCCCCGGTTCGATTCCCGGTGGCCCGCATGTGTAAAATGACTATAGTTGTCGAAGTACTTTCAATAGAACTAGTATGAATAGCAGGTTTCTCAACCATATTTTCACTCTACCATTTCTGAAGAATTTTCCTTTAATAACTCCCTCTAAAGATTATAAGAAATAGTGAACGCTCTCAATGATCTCTTTCTGGTTCATTAGTACAAAATCATAAGCCCATGCCATCGATTTTAAAAGACGACTTTCAAGGGAGACAGTCATTAAAACCTACCTGTAATCAGCCAGGTTTTTCAAAATTCAAGAATCGGCATACCTTTTCTAACACCCCAAGGAAATACCGATGTTTATGTTGTAAGTAGATTCATAATTTATTTATTTATAATATTATGTATTTACATTCCGAGTACAACATGTATAGGCTGGCATGTTAAATTTTAAGACGCACTATGTCGATGTTAACTCCTGATACTGAGACCTGTATGCTAGCAAATACCTATAGTATAGAATTCTTGAACTTGCCTATTGATTAAACGTTCTAAGTAGATTAAAGTATTGCAGGAAGTACCTACATAACCTACTTAACTCTCAAAATTTAGTGAATGTTTCGATTGTCGCAAAATTCCAATTTTTATGAAGAAGTTAAGTTTCAAGGCCACAACAAAGCTTCTCGATAACAAACGTGAAGGCTGAAATTTTGATAGAATCAGCTTCTTTTCAGATACGAAATTGATATTAGATAAGTTTCACTTCTATCAATTAGAGGAATAACTGTTATTTCTCTCTCCGAAGATTGCAACTTAGTTCCTGAAATACGTATTGAGAACAATACTTGCAAAGCGCGACCACGGAGAATCCCAATCCCAGCTGGTGGGAATTCTTCAACGGTTAGTTTGCTCTCAAACAACGGTTATTTGGAGCTTTTCTTTAACTCTAACGCACGTGAAGGCTGATATTTTGATAGAATCAGCTTCTTTTCAGTTACAAAACCGATTGTAGTTTAGTTTCATTTCTCGTTTTAGAAAGTTTTGCATTGGTGTAATCTATTGGTTTTGTTACGGTAAATTTAATTCCCTTAAACATAATTCCGCCTTGCTATCCCTGACGAGCCCTGGAATGGAACGATGAAGCTAAGATGAAGTGATTCTGCGATTATCTCGTCTTATCTTTTCATGAGAAGCCTCTATGAAATAATGAAAACTTCAACTCATAATAAAATTAATAGTATTATTTTCAATTTGATTACCTATAGTACGTTTGTATGTAAGACTTATTCTTATCCCAACAAAACGACAAGTACTTTTTAAAAGATCAAGAATGCATTGTAAATATTCATTATAGGAAAGATTATAGCAATAAAAACTGAAAAATTTAAGGCCAGTAATAACGTTAAACTTATAATGGAGCTCAAAATTGGAGAAAGAAAGAACCTAATCATGGGTTTGTAAAGAAATAAATTAAACCACCGAGAACTAAACTCTGAATTTCAGTCTTAGATTAAAGCGGAGAAATAGAATACAAATCGCATTAAGCTGGCATAAAAACTTAATAATTGTCGACGTTTAAGTGCCCAAGAAAGAGAAATTTATATTGAAAAGCACGATGTGGGAAATTGTCGGTGGAAAACTTTTCACTGCTACTTTGAAATATAAATATGAAATGGGTCCTTGTGAATTGAGATTGGAAAATAGCTAGTTAAAAATACTTTAAGCTTAAGAACATTCGTAAAGAAGGATCGAGTAGAGGTAAGAAGTCTTGAGTGAAAATATAAATACAGGGAGAGAGAGGAAAGCAAAGAAGAAAAAATGTATGAAAGGGGAGATAAAAGAGAAGAGTTATGGCTAAGAGAGTATAGGGCAAAATGAGGGTTTAGGAGAAGACCATTAAAGAAAGCAAGAGGAAGATAAGGAAGTAAGTGGCGGATAAAAGGACTGGAGAGAGAGAGAGAGAGAGAGAGGTTATCTGGATGGAAAATGGAGAAAAATAAATATGAAGTGTTAGAAGGATAGATAAAGATGGCGCTAGAAACGATCTATTCTGATAGATAAGGAAAGTTGTTTTTGACTAAAAGAGGGGAGTTCGTAACTTGGGGTTTGGATGAACTGCGAATATTGTTGCGTCTTTGGAAGAGGAATCCCTTTTGAATGAGCAACGAGTGCGGCGAGACTAATTTGGTATTCGCGGCTTTTATCTCTTCCTCAAAGCTTACGGTGTGCAAATTTTCCTTTTGTATTGTCGGGTGTCGCCCCGTTATCGTAGCGCGGTAAAGGCGACTATTGCGTGGGGTGTTGGTGTTTTCAGACTGGTATTAAAGGTTACCAGGGGCGACTCAGGTTCTGAAGATTTTCCCCATGCTCTGAAGGATCATACAAATCAATTCGAATCAACCTCCGAAGAATGTGGATATAACTTTTTCTTTATATATTTAACTATGGAAATCTAGAGTGTAAAGATCAGGAAATCTTCGAAGTGTTTTTTTCCTTAAGCCCTTCGGGTGCTCTCGCCGACGAAATGTACTTAGAGATTGATACACAATTTTCTGTAATATATACTATCGTTTTTTTATGCACATTGATACATTTTCTATCAATTACCTATATATCATGAGTTACTAATTGATGTAAACAAATCAGTGGAATGAATCGATAACTGATTAAATGACTATTAAACGTTCGTGTATTCTCGTTGATTGGTGGTTAATTTACCAGATTATAGTTAAGACAAAGGCTAAAGAGATGTGAAATATAGCGACATGACTGGGACTCGAACCCAGGTCTCCAACTTTCTGAGCAGATATTCTAATAAATAAAAAATGCCGCGTAACACTCATGAGAATTGCTTTGTGAGCAAGACAAGTGGCGCTCCACGTCGTAGCACCAACCACCGCCAGAGGTCCTCGTCGAGGCAGCCGTTCGTCGAGGTCTTCATATCATTGTTTTGTGAAACTGCATCCTTTGGTGTCCAGCCCGAAAAGTGGAAGATCTTGGTTCGAGTCCCAGTCATGTTGCTATATTTCACATATGTCGCTATATTTCATTTCTGTTTACCCTTGGGTTTTGAGGAGCACATATATGTGCAAAGTTTAACTCGTTCTTCTTTTCCCTAATGAACCAAATATTGAAGAAGTAACGCTATTCTTAAACTACGAAGAAATAGAGAGAGAGAACGGGGATATTTTTTGGTTAGTGAGAAATAATCCTTTAACCACAAAATTTAGCCGTCCCAAGCGGTTTGGTTCTTTCGTGTTGTCAAGCCCTCCCCGGTAAAGATTAAAATTCTATCCTCATCGATTTAGCGAAGCATTTTCCTCTTATCCTCTCTGTTTCTCTTCATTATTTAAGGATTACACACACGATCATCAACACTTTTGTGAATGTGAGTGAATGCCATGTTTTCGTAATCATCGCTATTTCAAACGTTTCATCTTAATTTCTTCATCTCGTTTTAAAGGCATTGAAGCGAGACCGAATGCTTCTCTTTCCTATAATAATGGTAATATCTCTTTATAATATACCAAGGCAAACTTGGCTATAGTTACATCCTCTCAATTCAAAGGATCAAGACTCTAGCCCCAGGCTTAGCGCACCAGCTCTATTAACCCCGGCGCTATTTATACGGATTAGTTTAAGCCTTTAGGGAAAGCATGGATAGGAAACAATGCTAAGGCAGGCACTATAAAGCGGAATGGTTTATTCGTCTGTTATTTAGTGAATCAAAACTGGAATCAAGTACAAAAGGCGAACATTTTTATAATAGATTCGGTTTCCTTTTGCTTAGAAAGCGCGAAATTTTTTCGATCAATTCTTGCAGTTCCCGATTTATGAAGATTCCGTATGCCTTACGCGGTAATTTCATTAATACACAGCTGGTAAATGACGTGCCTTCTGCTCACTTATGGCATTTGTGATTGGAATTCTTTCCATAATGGGGTTAACGCAAAGACTTATTGATGGACACCAGGGGAAGCTCTGAAATCATTAGCAGTGTTTTTATACTGAACGAAGAAAGATGGATACTTTTCTCGAATCACGATGTTGATATTTTAATGTTAATCTCGAATTTTAAAGATAGTAAAGTATTTTCGTCTGGCAATAAAAGGCGAAGATGAATTATTAGGCTTGCTTAGGATGGACAAATAACGAGTGGATTTGAATAGGAAAAATCGCATGGAATATATACATTATAAATTTGAAAATGAAAGCTCTCTGTCTGCTGAAATATCCGACGTTGAAAGCACTTCAATATTCAGCACAAACTGAACTTAATGCGTGAAGGAGAAGTGGAGAAGCAGGAAGCTTGACACGTTGTACATGTTTTATAGGAATCTACATCTAATTACGTAGTTTGCTAAAAATAGATCTAACGATTAATTATTCATAACTCAAAATTGTCTTCATTTCAGGAAGCTATTATTGTTGAAAAGTGAGTACGAAGCTCATCTATGATCGAGTGGTACCTAGTTATTGACAGACGAAATCGAAACCCAAAAGAATTTTTGGATGTTGATCGACGTATAACATATGTAAACACTGAACACCAACTAAGGAAGTCGCTGAAGAAATTTAAAAATTAAGGTATTTATTGGACCATTTGAGCATTAATTAGCCAGAGTTGTTAGAACGGAAGCAGAATTTGAGTGGAAAATGAAATTTCAGTCTGATTATAAAGTCGTGTGCAATTTGAGTTGATTTGCTAATGATAAGCTGTTAAAGAATAGAAAGTGTTAGTTTCTTGGTATCGTGTTCATTTTTTTTAGTTTCTAACTCGTGACCACGATTACTTAATCGTACTCTAAAGACACTGAGTATCTGGTTGGGGGTGTAGTACTTTATTATATTTCTTACACTTTAATTTTGCAAGATACCCCGTATCGAGATGGTGGATTATTTACCCTTGCTTACTTACATCAAAGGAAACTTTGTATTAAAGCCTAACGAGCATTTACATTTCAACTATCCACTATTTTTCGGCCTAAGCGTACCTAAGCTTAAGAGTCACAATGGAATTCCGAGGGGAATTCACAATGGAATTCCTCCTTGAACCCAAGGAATCTCGACGTCTGGTGACCGTAATGTGCGAACTATATACGCCAACCCCTCAAAATCCGCGAACTCCGCATTCACAAATTCAAACATTCAGGATATATGATAGAAGTTAAGTTTAAAAAATCCATCCATCCATTTGAATACTAAAGATAAGCTCAGAAAAAGTTCCGAACTCACATTTGTAACCCTAGCTATTGCTAAGTAATCCTGAGTTACTATTGCTTAGAAAGAAAGCAAGAGGAAGATAAGGAAGTAAGTGGCGGATAAAAGGACTGGAGAGAGAGAGAGAGAGAGGTTATCTGGATGGAAAATGGAGAAAAATAAATATGAAGTGTTAGAAGGATAGATAAAGATGGCGCTAGAAACGATCTATTCTGATAGATAAGGAAAGTTGTTTTTGACTAAAAGAGGGGAGTTCGTAACTTGGGGTTTGGATGAACTGCGAATATTGTTGCGTCTTTGGAAGAGGAATCCCTTTTGAATGAGCAACGAGTGCGGCGAGACTAATTTGGTATTCGCGGCTTTTATCTCTTCCTCAAAGCTTACGGTGTGCAAATTTTCCTTTTGTATTGTCGGGTGTCGCCCCGTTATCGTAGCGCGGTAAAGGCGACTATTGCGTGGGGTGTTGGTGTTTTCAGACTGGTATTAAAGGTTACCAGGGGCGACTCAGGTTCTGAAGATTTTCCCCATGCTCTGAAGGATCATACAAATCAATTCGAATCAACCTCCGAAGAATGTGGATATAACTTTTTCTTTATATATTTAACTATGGAAATCTAGAGTGTAAAGATCAGGAAATCTTCGAAGTGTTTTTTTCCTTAAGCCCTTCGGGTGCTCTCGCCGACGAAATGTACTTAGAGATTGATACACAATTTTCTGTAATATATACTATCGTTTTTTTATGCACATTGATACATTTTCTATCAATTACCTATATATCATGAGTTACTAATTGATGTAAACAAATCAGTGGAATGAATCGATAACTGATTAAATGACTATTAAACGTTCGTGTATTCTCGTTGATTGGTGGTTAATTTACCAGATTATAGTTAAGACAAAGGCTAAAGAGATGTGAAATATAGCGACATGACTGGGACTCGAACCCAGGTCTCCAACTTTCTGAGCAGATATTCTAATAAATAAAAAATGCCGCGTAACACTCATGAGAATTGCTTTGTGAGCAAGACAAGTGGCGCTCCACGTCGTAGCACCAACCACCGCCAGAGGTCCTCGTCGAGGCAGCCGTTCGTCGAGGTCTTCATATCATTGTTTTGTGAAACTGCATCCTTTGGTGTCCAGCCCGAAAAGTGGAAGATCTTGGTTCGAGTCCCAGTCATGTTGCTATATTTCACATATGTCGCTATATTTCATTTCTGTTTACCCTTGGGTTTTGAGGAGCACATATATGTGCAAAGTTTAACTCGTTCTTCTTTTCCCTAATGAACCAAATATTGAAGAAGTAACGCTATTCTTAAACTACGAAGAAATAGAGAGAGAGAACGGGGATATTTTTTGGTTAGTGAGAAATAATCCTTTAACCACAAAATTTAGCCGTCCCAAGCGGTTTGGTTCTTTCGTGTTGTCAAGCCCTCCCCGGTAAAGATTAAAATTCTATCCTCATCGATTTAGCGAAGCATTTTCCTCTTATCCTCTCTGTTTCTCTTCATTATTTAAGGATTACACACACGATCATCAACACTTTTGTGAATGTGAGTGAATGCCATGTTTTCGTAATCATCGCTATTTCAAACGTTTCATCTTAATTTCTTCATCTCGTTTTAAAGGCATTGAAGCGAGACCGAATGCTTCTCTTTCCTATAATAATGGTAATATCTCTTTATAATATACCAAGGCAAACTTGGCTATAGTTACATCCTCTCAATTCAAAGGATCAAGACTCTAGCCCCAGGCTTAGCGCACCAGCTCTATTAACCCCGGCGCTATTTATACGGATTAGTTTAAGCCTTTAGGGAAAGCATGGATAGGAAACAATGCTAAGGCAGGCACTATAAAGCGGAATGGTTTATTCGTCTGTTATTTAGTGAATCAAAACTGGAATCAAGTACAAAAGGCGAAAATTTTTATAATTGATTCGGTTTCCTTTTGCTTAGAAAGCGCGAAATTTTCTCGATCAATTCTTGCAGTTCCCGATTTATGAAGATTCCGTATGCCTTACGCGGTAATTTCATTAATACACAGCTGGTAAATGACGTGCCTTCTGCTCACTTATGGCATTTGTGATTGGAATTCTTTCCATAATGGGGTTAACGCAAAGACTTATTCATGGACACCAGGGGAAGCTCTGAAATCATTAGCAGTGTTTTTATACTGAACGAAGAAAGATGGATACTTTTCTCGAATCACGATGTTGATATTTTAATGTTAATCTCGAATTTTAAAGATAGTAAAGTATTTTCGTCTGGCAATAAAAGGCGAAGATGAATTATTAGGCTTGCTTAGGATGGACAAATAACGAGTGGATTTGAATAGGAAAAATCGCATGGAATATATACATTATAAATTTGAAAATGAAAGCTCTCTGTCTGCTGAAATATCCGTCGTTGAAAGCACTTCAATATTCAGCACAAACTGAACTTAATGCGTGAAGGAGAAGTGGAGAAGCAGGAAGCTTGACACGTTGTACATGTTTTATAGGAATCTACATCTAATTACGTAGTTTGCTAAAAATAGATCTAACGGTTAATTATTCATAACTCAAAATTGTCTTCATTTCAGGAAGCTATTATTGTTGAAAAGTGAGTACGAAGCTCATCTATGATCGAGTGGTACCTAGTTATTGACAGACGAAATCGAAACCCAAAAGAATTTTTGGATGTTGATCGACGTATAACATATGTAAACACTGAACACCAACTAAGGAAGTCGCTGAAGAAATTTAAAAATTAAGGTATTTATTGGACCATTTGAGCATTAATTAGCCAGAGTTGTTAGAACGGAAGCAGAATTTGAGTGGAAAATGAAATTTCAGTCTGATTATAAAGTCGTGTGCATTTTGAGTTCATTTGCTAATGATAAGCTGTTAAAGAATAGAAAGTGTTAGTTTCTTGGTATCGTGTTCATTTTTTTTAGTTTCTAACTCGTGACCACGATTACTTAATCGTACTCTAAAGACACTGAGTATCTGGTTGGGGGTGTAGTACTTTATTATATTTCTTACACTTTAATTTTGCAAGATACCCCGTATCGAGATGGTGGATTATTTACCCTTGCTTACTTACATCAAAGGAAACTTTGTATTAAAGCCTAACGAGCATTTACATTTCAACTATCCACTATTTTTCGGCCTAAGCGTACCTAAGCTTAAGAGTNTAAAAGACGAGGAGTTATATTCTTGCGCTTGATACATAAATTTCTTGGATGGTCATTTGGAGTCGATTTCAGTCTTTTAGATTGTTTTTAACTCTATTTTTTGCATTTACAATAAAACTCAGGTTTCCCTCCGCTCTGCGCCAACAGTCACTGGAGGAACACCTTCATTCTATCGAGAATGATTATTGACTTCAACGAAAGGAGGAGGGGCACCCATCAAAAGATGTATTAAGAAAGAAAATTATGTGCTCTGGTAAAGCCTTTTGAGGTCGTTTTCGGGGGAAACGTGACTCTTTTGCCGCCGGAATCGCCTTTCTTGCCGTTGCCTCTGGCAGTGAATTTTTTCGACATCTGCTTCGTTCGGCACTTTATCAGCGGAGTTACTTCTAATTTAGGAAATTTTTTGTCGGAAATTTTGGCTTCCTTCAAGCTGGCGACTCTATCAATGCCCAACCTCTGGAAGTGAACTTCGCAGAGCTTTTCTAATTCTGGAAGTAGGTAACGTAATTTTCGCCGGAGTTCTCTTTGCGAAAATAATTCGTAGTCTTTCATCTTACGCTCGGCTTGTTCTTAAAAGTATTTATTTCAGTTCTTTCGTAAATCAGTTACCGTTGATATAGCCTGTAATCCTTTTTCTATTCTACTAGGAGATATATTCGCTATCGATCGGGTTTCATCAGGAGCTTTTCGATAGGAACAAGTCGGCGTAATTAATTTTCCAACTCATCCGTGAAGACTTACCCCGCGGTGGATCCAAATTTTTCTCACAGAAACGTACTACCGAAGACTTTTCTCCCTAATAATAGAACAATCGAACCTTCTAGTTTCATTCAGCAGTAGCTCGCGCTCCCAAAATTTTGTATTTATTCCTGCAACGTCCTCTGTTGCTAACTTTCCTCGTCGAGGTTTTTCTTACGCGCAACTTTTTCCTTCTCTTTTCTATTTTCCTCAGTTCAACTCTATATTTCATACCGTTTCAGTGGAATATCCCGCACGGAAGCCGTCCTTTCGAATTCTGTGAAGTATGAAATTGAATAATAAATTTAGATTTCGATAAAGAAATGATAAACCTGTTTGATATGTGGAGAAATTGTGATAGTAAAAGCCAAAAAAGACAGTGTTTTTGGTGAACTTGATAACTACTCCCTTTCACATGCAAATGCTCACACAGAATCCGCTTAACCTCATCACTTGAAGCCCTCAGTAATCTTTGTGATTCATTTTCAGAATCTTTTACAACGCTTGGCCACTTCCATACTGAGTCGATTTCATCTTTTGTATCGTAAACCCATTCCCATGTTATCATGTTATACTGCGTGGTTTACGATTCATCCTTGGTGATAAATGTAAATTTTTATATTGGTTACCATTAGTATCTCCAAGGGAACGTTTTCTGGCTTAGATATATCAAAATCATACTTTTCACATAACTACCAGGAATTCGAATTTATGTGCTTTTTGAAAACCATTTATTTCCCTCTTAACCGCGAGACTGTGCTCACTGGTGTATCCCTATAGCTAAGAGAACTGTAATCGGGGTATCAGCGATAACTTTTTATGAAAGCCAACGCAGTTAATTAATGATAAATAGAACTTGGGAGATGTTTGGCTTTATTGGAGCTTTAGTAAACAAATTTTGGGCTATGGACCATGAATTTGTGTTGAACTTTCGTTATCAAATTGTCACCGAAAGCTCTATTTACTTAACTTTGAAATAAATGGCGTAGTGGTCGTCATTGGCAATGTTTAACCTGCTTCACTAATTTCGTTTATGATTCTTATTTTGGTGAATAATATATTTTAAAAATACATTATCATCGATTATTAAATTGTAGCGTTTGGTGTTATTTTTCTTTATTCTATATAGCTTTGCTCTACGTCTAGAGAAACTCATTTCGATTTCTACCCTGGAATGCTTCCAAGTTCCCTCCGCACGTCTGCTTTTTTTCGGGGAGGTCTTTGTTAGCTATCAAAGACGAAATCTGGAAGATAGAAATCCTTCCTTCACCAGTGCAGCGGTGTGTTTCGGGAAGGTCGTGTTTTTTGTCGAAAAAATGACTTTTCGGTATCGACAAATTTTCTGAAAAATTCCTAATAAATATCAGACCTCATTCTTCCATCTATTTCAGTTATGCATAAAAGTCAAGTTATTCTTCAGTGAATGTTTAGAAATTCGTATAAAATGGCCGGCACAAAGGTCTTGGATGGCTGACAACTAGGTCAAGGTTAAGGCTGAAGTAATAGCCCGAAGACCATAATATTCGCAGAAATTTGAAATACAGGTTATCCGAAGAAATATATGTACCCAAATAAACCTAATATTTAAGGAACCTGTTAGATGCTTTGGTATGGCTTATATGGCTGCATACCATATAAGGTTACTGAATAAATACTATAACTCTACCTGGAGTCTATATTTCACGCATAGTTATAACTGTTCTTTGTACGAGGGTTTAGCCACTATCCAATTATTAAAGCCTATGGTAATGCAAATTAGAAACATTTTTCACAATGTTTTAATCAGCAGCACAACCTTTCACCTTCCAGTATAATTTATACAGTTATAATATTACACCCAATTAGTTCAGTGTATACTCGAAACTACTAACGGCTTAGCACAATCGGTGCAACATAATGATGAATGCCAATCTAAATTCTTATTGCTGTAAACTGGAGTAGGTCGATAAATTGCGCTTAAAAAGGTTAGTTGAATTCCAAAGCACTTAATTTCAGAATGCAGTAGTCACATCAATGTACGTTAATATGGGTGTTAAGACTGTTTTGAAAGATAGACCTCACAAAATCCAGATCAAAATCAAAGATTGTCTTACATGATTTCAAAATAGTCTAATATATGTAATATAAACATGCATATGTACATGAATGTAATAGTCAAGCACCAAAATATGATTAAAAAATGCATCAAGTTTGCCTGCTAATGAAAGATAATTTTATTTTTTCTGTTTCATATCCGTTACTAAGCATAGTTTACAGCCGATTTTGGAAACTTTTAATATGCGGTTTCAGTCGAAATATTTGCGTGGCATTCATATAACCCTGGAATCCAAATTGCCCATTTTTCACCGTTCATGTGAAATAACACAAAACGGAGTTCGGCAAGAAAAAGGTTTATTGATTTTATCGCTACATTGTAAAAGTATGACATTTTGCACATTAGCATATAGCGTGAATTAGTGGAACCGAAGATTCGTTGGTAATATAAAAATATGGCCATCTTTTGATGGAGTGTTACCGTAATCAACCTTGATCTTTGGTAGCAAAAAATGCGAAAAATATTCTTAACTTTCGCTCGATCTAGCTCGAACTTGAATTTTTAACATCTTTGAAGAGAAAAGCATCAATCTTTATGACGGGTGTTGCGGTCCTCGCCGTCCCTAGGGTGATCAATCAACGATAATTCCAAATTCGAGCCTCTTCTCAACTAGATAGAGCAGAGAGAGGAACTAGCATATATTTTCAGCCTTTTATCCCATAAAACATTGCTTCCACTCTGTTATTTCGTTAACTGTTCGAGTATACCATCCGAAAGCCCCGGACTGGACGTAACACATGATACGGTCTCTCGAACCGCCAACTTTTCCCTCCAGGGGAAAGGGAAAAATCCTATCCGACAACACCTTCGGCGATTTATTCCATAAAGGTACGAAAAAGAGAAAGGTTATCGTTGACGATTGTCCGTATCGGTCTCAAAAAGTTTATAAGTACCTTTCGCAATGCCTCTCTCCTCACCTCAATTAAGCGCGAGGATTTTTTCCAGCCAAATTAACATCTCACCATTCGTTAAAACGAAGGCGAGTTTACGGATTATTCAAAGGCTAATTCATTACTGTTTTGACCCTTCTCTGCCATTTTTTTCATTCGATCGTGGGTCCTTTAATTTCTGAAAAAGTTTGAGCGAGGTAAATGAGATGAGAGGAATGACTTAAACGGATTCACCCAAGAAATTTAAATCGTTCGTTTCTGCAGATCTCTAAATATGACTTTATTCATTTATTTATTTACATTTTATGACTACAAATTTGCATCTAGCCTGGTGGTAGTCATTCTAGGGGCAAATAGAGCAAAAGCCCTGCCTGTCATTCACCCTTGTCGGGAGGAAAACCCATCCAAAAACCTCCCAAAGGCAGCACGTCATACAACGTATTACAACAAATCTATGCTATTTATTTGGAAATGAAACTCATCTGAGCATCGTTTTTTGGAGTTTTTCGGGAAAGTTTTCGTCGCCTTGAAGAGTCTTCAGCAACGGAAATTTCAGAGCACGAGTAATTGGAGATATAAAATGTACGTACTCTTGTACGGCTTAGAACGATTTTAGACGTTGTAAAATCGGCTCAGTTTCTCGAGTTGCAGTAGAGACTACTCCAAATGATGTTCTCTCTCCCAGTTCTTTAAGTCGGATATTTCTTCCCCATTTGAATTATTCTCTTTTATATCAGGAGATTATTTAAAAAGGGAGTATTTTAAAATTTTCTTTTCGTTCTAAAATCCCTAATTTTCCTTTACAATTCCATTTGGAGTTCTTTCCGCTTTCTCAGTAGCTTTTAATTCAGTCGGAACCACCAATGTTAACCCATCTGATTTTAATGTCACTATTAATAGCCTACTGCAATCACTGTCAGGAAATACCGGCGATTTGTTTTGCTATTAATCGGAATTGTTTTTGTGTATTAATAGGAAAGGTTTGTATCTACGTTGCCATAGACTTTTTGTGCAAAAAAGAAATCCATTTAAATATATCTCGCCTTTTTGACGAAATGAATCAACTCGTATTTTTCTCAAATTCCAAATAGGCGATTTATAACCGATTTTGCTTTATAAAGGCAGATTTCAATCACATTCGCAAGGATGACCTTTCATGGGAAGAGGTCATTCAGAACAACAAGCGATCCACTTCGTATCCATTTTTGATGGAAAAATCCCTCGCAACAATTTCAGAGGCTGTCCCAAGGAGGAAACACCTCTTTTTTTTAACTTACCGTTTCGAAAGGCTCGCTTCTCGTTAATCCTCTCACTTACTTTTGTAACAGGCATTTAATCCACCTCACCACTGTTCCTAGCCGTCGGCACCTTTCGCTCTAAAACAACGCAGTACAGCATTTCTTTCTTTCCTCTCCTTTGTTTTATTATCCCGTGAATAAAAGATAACACCCTTGAACCACAGGAGAAAGGGACTTGGGGAAAATAGCCGAATCGAGTACGTGTCTCGGATAATAACGGAGTAAGAGGGAGGCGATTGATAGGATCTCGTGATCTTCATTCCCAGTTAAACCGCGGAAAAACATGCAAGTTTATGGCGAGAAACGTGAATCTCCATTTTTTTGGTGGGAGGAAATTATTTTCGGTACATGACTGTTTTTCTGGTCGAAGCCGTTCGAATAAATTTGGAGTCTCGTAGTCACGTAAAATTTTATCTTTTGATTTATCGTAATATCCGGCTCACCGGTGGCTGTTATCCCCTTATGAGAGAGCAATACCCAATGCGCTCTGCGAGTAATTTCGCTGATACCTCTATATTGGCTTTTCTTAAGGCTGAAGATTATCGCGATAGTGGGAAACACGATTGCAAATTTTTGTTTTTAATTTTGATCAAGGCTGGTGAAAGTATAAAAGTAAGGGTACCAAAAAAGGGCTGCCGAGCTTGAGGAATATATTGTAATGAGTTGGAACCGCTTCATCTCATAAAATAAACGAATGATGAGATAGAGGAGAGTTTTTTGCTTTTCTTTGCCATAAAAAAGAGGAGTTCTGAGGGAAAAAAGGAAAAGTTTTCCGCATGATAAATTTTAATTCGGTATTTTTTACGACTGCTCAAATTGATGCGATGTAGAATTTAAGGAGAAAGATTATGCAAATACATTAACACCTTGAGAAGCGTGGAGGAAATTGATAAGAAGGAAGAAAAATGTTTCGAAGTTTGGTGAAAAGGTGTGGAATAATAATTAGTGCGTAAAAACTTATGGATTCCCTCACATGCATATTCATCTTATACCGACATAGCAAGAAGATATTATGTCTGAAAATCAATGTGTTGAGAAAGAATATCAAAGTTCCATTTCAACTGATTTTCTTGGTAACAATAAAAACATTCACAATTAAATAATCAAAAAGAAAGAACTTCACTTCGATTGCACTGCGCAAATCATCTGTGGAAATTACGAACTGAACGGTGTTTTCTGTTAAGATGTGTGTGTTCCNATTCCTCCTTGAACCCAAGGAATCTCGACGTCTGGTGACCGTAATGTGCGAACTATATACGCCAACCCCTCAAAATCCGCGAACTCCGCATTCACAAATTCAAACATTCAGGATATATGATAGAAGTTAAGTTTAAAAAATCCATCCATCCACTTGAATACTAAAGATAAGCTCAGAAAAAGTTCCGAACTCACATTTGTAACCCTAGCTATTGCTAAGTAATCCTGAGTTACTATTGCTTAGATTTTCATGCAATCGATAACATCTTAGTTCATACGAGTATCAATTTCACATTGTTCTTAAAAATATAAATAACTGTTTTCTAGTTTCTTCGTAGTTTATTTTTTAGTCTACGAAATTTAACTATTAGTTTTACAGTGGAACAAAAGTAATGTGAATGTCGAATGTTGAATATGGGGTCCGTAAGCAGAGTTACACGCTTATTTGCGATTTTCGACATTCGTGAAGTAATTGGTAATCTTGATGTCTCGCGAATGATGAAGGGCCGGTGTGCTTTCAAATATTTGGCTCTGGGTCTCCCCTTTTCTCGAGTCACAATGGACTAAGACAATAGTATTATATGCGTATACCGTATCATTTACAATTGGAAATATATAATTGGAAATTATTATAATTGGAAATTATAGTAATTTCTTCATTTATCATGGAAAATTGTATGGCATTATGAGTAAATTTAAAAGTTTAAGCCGGCCTCAGATTTAATAAAAATATAGGCATTTACCTTAAAAACTTTATTTTCAATGCAACGTTTAATTTAACTGGAGATATTAATTCCGAGACTCAATAGACACGAGTTCCTCTGGATTAAGCGGAACACTTCAATAAGTTAGAAGATCATTTCAACTGTCACTGGGCGACGTTGATGAACTATCTTCACACGCTAACTATCATGACACATGTGGATAACTAATAAACACTATCTGATGCTCAATTCCAACGAAGAGAATAATCTCTCACGCGTTTCTAGTCGTGCGAATCTCTAATGTGAATTACATCAGCCTCCTTTTAATAGTATCTCAAACATCTGACAGTGATTAAAATATATGGCATTTCTTTCATTTCGAAATCAGCGATATTGCTACCTCTTTAGTGTAGTTGTGCTGGGAAGATTATGTCCCACACTTTTGAGCCCCGTGATCAATTGCGTACAGGACAGTTGCGTTCTTTCTTTGAGAAGTCCCTCACCGAGGCAGATGAATTATATTCGTAATTCGTATGATCGAATTACAAATACTCTCGACTATTTTAAGTCATTTAACTCATTTTACTTTTACGCCCTAGGTATAGTTTTGGTAAAATATATCTCTTACTGACTTGCATTTAGAAAAAGGTTACTAATAAAAATGGTAGTTAATCCATCTGAATTGCCTTAGCAGTGTTTAATAGCTACGAAAAACCGAATGTCAATAATAAAAGATGCACTTCGGAGTAATCTGAAATTTTCATGAAATATTCACAGGATCGACCTATTCCCGTGATCGATCTGTACAGAGATACATACAGTTATTTGATATTGAAATTATGAGGATATTGTGTACATAAAAACAACAATGAAATGAACGACATCCAAAAATTTCAGCTTAATGGAGTATGGTTGATGTATAAAACTTCTTCTTAAGAAACAGAAATTAAATAATCCTAAGAAAACAAAAAATTGAGGCGTGAGAATGTTAGGCATGCGGCTAGGAATATTCCCAAGCAGAAACAGCATTGAAAAAGTATAACAGAACCGGGACTCGAACCCGGGTCTTCCGCTTTCCGGGCGACTGCACTAAACATTGAGCTACCTTGCCGTTTACACATATCTTGTGAGAGGATTTTTAGTGAAGAGCAGATGGTTCAACCGACTTAGCCGCATCGTCCACAGTCACGAGCTCATTGAGGCACCGCCCATACGAAGAGATGGAAATATGATCGACGGTTTTACTTAGCCAGACGAATCATCTACCCTTGCTTACAAAGTCTTTCAAACGACATATCTGAATGTTCTGGCGAGTGATCTCAATGTTCGGAGCAGCCTCTGGAAAACGGAATATAGGTGTTTTGAGTTCCGTTCCCGTTATACGTTTTTCAAGTCCATTTCTCCTGAACAAATCTGAGAACGATTTCGGTTTTCTGCGCAATTGTGCTATCATGTTTAATGTAACTATTTTATCACTAATTTTGTGTGACTTTCATCGTTCGAAATGTTTATTTACTTTAAAATCTGTTCCCACGACGTTGGCAAATTGAAGAGGACGATAAACCATATTTTCTCCATAAAAGTCTCACGGCCCTTGGAGGATGGAACAAAGCAAGATATTTTGGGGGACATTATGGCATTATTTAGATAATATTTACTCCATAAATTTTCATCGAATCGTTCTTATTTAATGATTGATAGAACGCTGACTCCTTTTTGCAGGGCTTAGCAAAAGCACTTTGGCTAAATAAGGAAAACAAAAAGTTATAGTTTCCTCTGAAAATAAGTCTTCCCTGTCGATCAGTTCCCTCAGATGTCCTTTTAAACGAAGATTGAACCATTAGTTAATTACAGCTGCCTTTTAAGGATGTCATAAACCAAATGCTCGGGGGGATATCCCTTTATCAATAAACCGAGGAAGTTCTACGCGCAAATTGCCTCTGACAGTGAGACGAGGGGGAAATGCGGATTCGATTACATCTATTAACAATTGAACTGCTGGTTTAGAGTATTACACGTAATGTATAAAACTCATTGGTTGGAACTGAGGTAAAGTGTCATGCAAATTTGGACCTAACATCTGTTCAATGTTGGCTGGAGCATATTGATTATCTGTATGCAGGATGCTGAGAATAAACGCAAAGTATGATTAATGAATAAAACGTAAGATTTTTATTGATAGGCTTAATAAAAACCTGTATATTTCTTATATAATATAATAATATAATGTAATTCATTTTTTTAAAT
>KZ308373.1:397047-407337 GCA_000376725.2 Ladona fulva
AAAGAATATCAAAGTTCCATTTCAACTGATTTTCTTGGTAACAATAAAAACATTCATAATTAAATAATCAAAAAGAAAGAACTTCACTTCGATTGCACTGCGCAAATCATCTGTGGAAATTACGAACTGAACGGTGTTTTCTGTTAAGATGTGTGTGAGTTCCCATGAAGTCACGTATGACCGCATTTAGTAGTAGTAGTATTATTGTTAAAAAAGCTTCGACTGCCCATAGGTCCCCAACGGGAATCGAACCCGGGACCTCTTTCACCGAAGTCGAAATTGTTGCCTACTTGGCTATCCGAGAGCCTTCGACCATATTTATTTTACATTTTTTTCCTTATATTTTCCCTTTTTTAATTAGTCTATTATCATTCCATACTTTTTCAATTATCAAATCATCAAAACGGCGCGGACTGTTTAATTTATTAAAGTAAGAAGTGTGGAAGAAAAATAAAATTGATGGTGAATAATAATAATAATAATAAAATGTCTTTAGGAATAAGTGTAACTTCTACTGATGCATGGAATTAGAGGTCAGTTTATGTATGGATAATCTCATTGGCTTTCTTTTTCTGGCTCGTGCTAAATTTAAATGTACGTTTATTCAACGACACAAGATGAGGAATTTATAGGAGAATTTTTTCATTTTGCATTTAAATGGTTCATAAAGATTGTACTTGATGTATTGTATGTTCGGTAAAAAACTGTTTTAGAACCACCAAAGTGAGGGCCTAGTTTATGATGTAGATTGTGGTTGATAATTGTTATTCTTGAGATTTGTGTGCAAATCTGCCCACAACTGTACTGAAAATCTTTTGCAATTAATTTGAATCTACATCGTCATAAATTTAACGTCTCCTTAACAGTTTAATGAATTCTAATTAGTTTAAATTTATAACCCTTAGTTATTTAAATGGAAAAACTATGGCCTCATCTTAGCAGTTTGTTTATAATTTCAGTCCTAAAATATGTTGGAAATTATTCACGCATCTCTTTCAGCCGAAGAGATTTCCTGTGCATGCACATCGATTAAATGTAATAACTTTCGATAACTTTTGGAAAGCTAACGATGAAATGAGTACTTAGTTAACTTACGTTTTATGGTACATGTTTAATCACGCGTTTAAGGCTTGCGTTATTTTAGTAAAAACCGTAACGATTTCTTCCCTGATTTCTAGCAAGATGCCTCATAATTGAAGAATCGTAAAATAGGGATTTTTAATGTATTGAATCGAGGGAAGATAATATAGATGACAATCTTTCTTATATTTAATAGTCATCTTTGCTCTTTCATGGGGCGAATCGCAGTATTTCTAAGGGTCTGCTGCATAAGAATCCTGAACTACACAGTGCGTACCGTCATATTAATACCTAGGGAATTATTAAAAGCTTTCGGTATTACTTAAAGTCGAATTACGATTTGGATTGATACGCTAAAGCTCCTGTATTGATGCTTTTCTATTTTCGAAACTGAACGGTTTATATTATTAAATTATTGCAATAATTAATTAGGTATTTACTCACACCTATCTCTTAGATTTTATGCAACTCTAAATTCTCTTATTTACAAATGCGTTTATAATGTGATTTTCCTGACTGTATTGGTCGACCTGTGAAATAGCATAGGAAGCAATTTGATATACAAAAAGCTGATAATTAGATTCATCATAGGAATTAATCGTACCAAGTGTAATTGAGTCCATGTACTCAGACGCATGAAAGATGCATCGCATGTTTTCCTTCAGCGCAAATGATGAAATCCGTAAAAATTCAAAGTCAACCTTAAATTTCTGTCCTTTGATGTGTTATGCATACATTTGTGAAGTTGAATTAAAATATATTTTAGATTTGTTCTGTTATTCTCTGATTAGATTAAAGAGAATAGTTTTGGAGAATTTCAGGCGAAGATGACGCGAACAAGTTGTGTTCTCAATTTTATGTTTTATGATGAAATCCCACGAAGTAAAGTCCGATGTGAGTGAGAATTTTTCAAAATTTACTTTGCTCTAAGGAAAAGAGAATGCCGCTTGTATTTGGAACATTAAAAAAATATGGGTTAATCAATAGTCCGTCTTTTTTTTACTTGGGCTTTTCATTTGTCTTAAATATCATAAATGATTTAAGAGACCATTTTAAGAGAATTTTTTCTCTATTATATGCTTCTTATGATATTTTTCATGACGAACCAATTTATCTTCTTCTCAAAATACTACTACGATTTAATTACTGCATTTTGTTGGGTACTGCAAACAAAAAAAATAATTCTAAGGTTTCAAACATAGTTAGGCAAATAGAAGAATAATTTTTCACTGACGGCAAAATTGTACGAAATATGTCATTTCTATTTCATCTCCTTGATGGATTATTTTAATATGTTGAAGATAAAAGACGCAGTTAGAAGGGAAAATCAAAAATAAAAATAGGAGGAATTTCCTCGTGTGAGTTAAAAAGGAATGTATATGTCTCTAACACATTCTTCAAGTAAAATTTATGAATTTTTTTACTTAATCGCATCAGTTTACCTTAACTTCACGCTATATTTCAAATGAGAGAGTCCGAAACTCCAACGACTCAAAAGTAAAATTTTTATCAATTTCATTTATGTTTCAGATTGAAGGGCGTCATTGAATCCTAATTACTGCAGCAAAATTATTCGGAGGTGCTGTTTGAAATCTCTGGGATACTCTTACGCATTCGCATGAAATGAACAGGGAATTTTATTTACCTTAACTCGAGGATTGTCTGAAGAGGAAGGGGAAGTTGATTTTTGTAAGCCCAGCGGAGGTCTAAATTACATCGCAAGTAGAAAATAATTGTCCCCGATGCGTTTCCTTGCCTTCCTTAAATGAATTTTTAAGCCTGATTGATTGCTTCACTTGAAACCCTACTCGCGTTATAAATATATTTAGTACGAATGAATATACAGAGGTATCTTCTGTCTATAATCAATTTGTTTTGATCCGTTGGAATTTTTCGGAGAGAAAGCACTGACAATTCAGTCTTCAATTTTCTTAGCAGCTTCTTGTTATGCTCATAATGTGGTGGTTTGATGAACTGAGGACAATTACAGCTTTACGCCAATAATTTCATCCTCAGCTTAATCACTTAAATTATTATAATCACGGGAATGAGGATTATGCGTCATCTCTACTTACATTGATATGTAATTCCGATGCTGTTCTCCTTTGAATACCAAGCAAATTGTTTCATCACACCAGCAGCTTCTTATAGGTCACCAGTACTAATTTTCTTTCGTTTGCGTCACCGATAATATTTTTACGACCTATATCTCATCAATTTTGAACCAATCTTCTTACGTAACCAGTGTTTCACTATTCACACAGGGGAAGTAAGAGACGGAAGAATCTCTCTATCTGCTGAAATCACCAACGAAGTCAATTATTTCTCCTCTCCCTTCCTTTTAGGTTCCGAAGCACAGGAATACGTCAACTGAAATCCACCAGCAACTATCCCACGGAAACCTTTCTCCACACACTGTCACGCACTCGTTCCCAAGTTTATGTTATTATTTCGGAAGATATCTCGAGATGGCCTCGAAGGGGAGAATTTCGCGTGTTATAAACAGCGGGAGAGGAAATAAGGAAGGTAATAAAGCGGAAGGGGTTAAACGGCACAAGTCCCAGTGGTTAACGTCTTTAAATGTTCATAGGAGACGAAGGTCGAGCCGGAAAAAAGTGCTCCAATCGACGTGCAATCGACGTTCGTGAAAATTCCATCAAAGGGCAATCATCCAACACTCGGCTCACTTAATCAGTTGTCAGGACGACGGGGAGGCCGTCGACGGCCGTCGTGGTGGGCGACGTTACCCGATAAGAGATGAGGGACGATGAGGGAAAATCGCCGAAAATGTTTTTCTCCTTCGACAGTGATGACTTAGTCGCCGGAAAACCACCCCGGAGAGGAAAAATTAATTTCGTCGTTGCCGTGTCTTTCTGTTCCACTCCGGTATTAGGCGGGAAGGGGACTTCACCTTCGAAAGTTGAGCACAAGTTGGGCAAGTAACGAGTTTCTTCTTTTTCAAAACTTACGCATTGGAGAGTTGCGCCTTAATTCCCGCGATCGGTGCGGAAATAGAACCCTTCGCGCATCGGAACGTCGACGGCGGGAAGACACGTTGAGGGATTGCGGGCGAAGGATCCGACGTTCCCGTGTACGTTAGGGATCCGGCAGATACCGGAGGAGAGACGTCCGGATCATAGTCACGTGGGCGCCTCGAGAGAGAGACTGGCGGTGGCCACATCTCGGCTCCTGAAACACACCCCATTCCGCCCCCGCCACGATCTTCCCCCTCCCTTCCCTCCGCCGTCTACGTCACTTCCGTTTAGGTTCGGTCCAGGTCGGCGCAGACGCGGTATCCCAACTGCACTGCCTACGCCGCCAAATTCGCTCGCGTTTTTCGCCGAGAGATTAATATGCGCGGACGGAGTTGCGTGTTATGGCACGCGTGGTGCTTTATTTGATTTGCGATTCTATTTGCCGCTTAAGGTAAGAGATGGGATGGGTCGAAGGGTGGCTCTTTCTTTACGAGGGCCTCCGTAGACGATTGAGGATTGTCTCGTTTCTTTTGATGCCTTCATGATGCGAAGATGAAATCCCTGAGATCGGATTCGTGGAATATTCAGATAGCTGCCTAGCGTGATCCATCCTTTTTGTGACTAATATGGTTTCTTCTGCAAACGTTATCTACGTCATTGTGGTCAGACTTTAGACTCCTTTTCACTGTTTGTTTGCTTTCCCAGGAAAGGCTGCAACGTTGAATGCAAATTGATTAATCACGACAGCAATTGGACCATCGCTGTCGTTCGTTTTCCCCGAGCACCCGAGTATTTGTCACTACAGCATCTTTATCTATATCTATAGCATTACATTCAATTTAAAATTTGAATTGACTAAGGGCTAAGTATTATATTTGAAGGAGGTTTTTCGAGGGTTTTTCCTCCCTCCTTGGGAAAATGCCTGACAGATATTGTGTTCCCCCTCAACTTATACCGTCTGATCAGAATGAGGACTAATTATCTTTTACTTGACTGTGCACGACTGTATGTATATATGTAATGTGTAACCACTGCCACCAGATGTTTGATCTACTTGTAATGTTTCTGTGATAATAAAAATAATAATAATATCGTCAAGTTTGTCAAGTTTCGTTGACAAGAATGACTGTTTTGGATTGAATTATTGTTTTAACCGGTCTCATAACTTATTAGTTTTTGGATAAAATATCGGAACATAATTTATCTCCATAAATCTCGCAACGTACGCGAAAATTTAGCTGTTCATTTTTTTATCTGGATTTTGCAATACCCTGCCATTATTCAAGATAATCTAAAGACCAATTTTCGTAATAAGAATTTTCGCAAAAATTCTATTTTTAAACTTAATTACGAACAATGTCTCACCTCCGTTTCCCGACTTTTTTCGGAAAAAAATCTGGCGATTTTCAAAATATTTAACGGTCTTCATTCAAGCGATTCATTAGCAATGCGGAGGGGGAATACAATTCTTAATTGGTCCGCAAGAGTTTAACCCAGAGGACCTCGTAATCCTTTTATTTTCTTGGGTACACCACCTCTCAGGCACATTCAGCGGAAGTCGTTAATTTAAATCCTATACGCAACATTAGGAATGACATTCTCTTGAACCGAAACTGTGAACTCTTTCCCTTCTCTTCATTTTCCATGGAAAAATTCCGTCTTTATATCCATAAATTCCCCTTGCGTCGAATGTATCGGGATGATCGATAATGAAAAATGATCCAGCTTTAAGAGTTATGAAACTGCCGAGGATCACTGAATACGGAGTCCCATAGAAGACGAAAGAAAATTTATTAAATAAAGTCAAAATTTCAAAGCTAGCATTCTTCAAAGATAGTGCTTAAAACGCAGTCCAACTGGATGGTGAAATAATTAATCCAAAAATAAGGTGTATTCAGATGTACGAAGGAATAACACCGTGAATTTCCACAATTATTTGGTCTATAAATAATCTTATAAATAATTGTGGAAATCTATAATATGTTCTGCCTTCATATTGTGGCTTCCCGAAAGTTACGCCTTCGAACATTGATTTCATAGTGTATTCAAATAATTACCTGATGTCCAATGTACGATTTTTGTTGGTCAACTGGCAGCGTAAAAGAAATTAGGTATATGTTTTTATGGCTTTCCACGATGTCAGGCTTTATCACACTGATGTTATTTTAGTTCAAGTCTAAGGTTGCACCTTAGACTAGAGGTTACCTTTGTGAGCTCACGTGTGGCAAAATTACGTTATTTATTTATTTGCAAATTTCCACCGCAGACACAATTTTGGTGGCAGCGTAATTACCTAATATACAATTAACTTAAAAATAATAAGTTACGTGTAATTTTCAATAGATTAGAATAATTTCACTATAGGTAGTTAAGCAATACACAAGGAAATGAACGGATCAATGCAATAATTAATGATTTTGAAAAACATTACTTTCCCTCGCCGTACCACTCTTTCATTTATATCAATAAATTAACATCAGGATTGCTCATTGCCCCCGTAGACTTTCACAGCTTCCGTTGCGGTCTGGGAGCACACATCACACACTCCGGACATCAGATTAATATGCAGTCCCCTCCTTCTCTCATAATTTGTCTTTGAAATTATACACTACTCTTACAACTATTTTAACAAATACAAGTATTTTATCATTACATTAAGAGAACCATTGATGTGATATCTATTGGATGAATTAATTTTCTTATTTGAAAATGTGATGTACATACTTTTACTCTTAAGTTAATACTCATTTTAGGTTTTTAATCCAGTTTTCTACCGATATTAAATCCCTTTGAAACGCATCCCTATCCTTCTTTATTTCCGTATATAAATGATGCAATCATCAGTGAATTGGCGAATATTAGATTAAATGCCTACCTAATGATGATGATAATGCAATCAGACATGTCATTAATATAAATTAGGAAAAGTAGAGACCCGATGACACTACCTTGAGGGACTCCCGAAATTACATGGACGTCATTACATTATTCTCCGCTCAGCCTTATGTTTATTTCTCCTTGCCTTAATCAGTGTGGTTTCGTGATTAGCGTTGTGAAAATTAGACCCAAAAATCCTCGGTTTAAATCTCCTCGATCATCACTCTCCCCAATCTCGTCGTTAGCCTCTTTTTGCCCAGTAACTTCATTGCATTTGTGGGAACCGTGTTTAAAGTGAGAAGTTGGTGCTTAAAGCTCTGGATACTTGCGTGGAGAGCGGTGAAGCGCCTCGGTGTATCGGCCGCCTATTCTTGTCCTCGTGTGCTTCTGAATGCATGTACGCCGGAGTAGAAAGAAGAAAAAGCATTCCTCCCGTTTTAGCCCTCGGCCCTTAATGGTGTTATCCTCTTTATCTTTTCAGTAGCTCCGCTCAGCGGTGCTGCAAAGACATTCCGGAGAGGAATATTTAACGAAGCGTAGATCTCCAAGTAATGGATATAAAGTGTAATTTTAAAACGCAAACGTTTTGCCGCTAATCGAAATATTTAGAATTTTTATGTTTGTCACAAATTTTGGGCTCGTAAGAGCTTCATTATTTTGCATGGATGAGAATAATTATATTCATTTTCGCTCATGAAATCGTTGAATCTCAAATTTTATTGCTGTTGTTTCCGTTGCTAATGACGGATTTCCCTGATTATTGTTGTCGATGATGTACCGTATTGAGCGATTTTCGTTGTTCTTTTATGGAAATTTGTTTAATCATTTAATCATTTTTTTGAAATAGGAGTTAAAACTTCTATAGATAATATTAGGAAAATAGATTTCATCTGATTAAATAATTTGGCGCATCACAAAATCCATCCGATATTTCGTTGTCTATAATTACGAAACAGTTCTCTATTGTTATCAATCAATAGGCTAGTTTGCTTTGAGTTTCCAGTCTTTCGTATTTCCTCTATAGTTGTTTGTAACGTGAGCAATTCATATGATCCCTAATATACTCAGCATTCCCCTACCTCTACGGATTATTCCTCCAATCATCCTCTCTATAATTTAGAACCGCCTTTTGTTTTAGTACGTGTATACAGTCTAATGATTGTTTCTTACTTTAGTACAGTATTCCAGAATGCTCTATTCTTACCGTGAGCAGCCCTCAATTAGAAATTTTTTCCGACAATCGTATTTTAAAATAACCGATGAATATGTTTTTTGGGAAGCTGAAAATGTGAATACCCATATTTAACATCTAACACACCCTTCACTGCAGTGAGAGAATAAATGAGATCCTCGAAAAAAAAGTAAATTCTCTAAATAGGTTCGGTCAAAACTACCGCTGGAGTCGATGCGGGGACTTAATTTTTAAAGAGAATTTTTTCCCATAAGCTGATCTGGTAACACACGCTCCATCGAGCTGTGAAAGCACTAACCATTCAGTTTCGGGCAAATCACAATTATTTTATTTCGACAACAGTTTTGGCGGATGTATATTTCCGTGAGATTAAATCTCAATTGTTCGATGCGAGGTACTTCATTTCATGACGGTTAATTGTTTTTTATGTTTTTGGAAAGATTGTTTTTCTCGCATACTTCCATTGTGGAATTGGGCCTCTCTTCCGTTGCCGAAGGTTCAAATGCGTTTCGTTTTGTTTAGGATGACATTCCGATTGATAACCAAAATCCTATCATTAATGTACTTATATGTGGTCGATTTGCATTCTGTATTGTTGAAATTGGTTTGCTTTTATCTTTCTCATCAGCGAGTCAAAGTTTTTTTAGCTGAAGCAAAATATGGGTCCCTGAAGGGCAGAGAAATCTATTTTTCTCAATCTAAAAGTGGCTCTGATAAAATCGATTCGATTGTTACAGCGTATTCGTGGCGCACATAAGCTGATTAATGTTTGGGCGCATAAGCTAATTAATGATGAATTTAATTATTTTAATTTATTACTTACTAAGCTAAAGAATTATACATGAGGCAAATCAAGCTAAAGTAACGTATAAGTGACAATTTTAATGCTGGGAATCTATGCGTATTTTTGCAACTTTTAGTAATCAGGCCGATTCTGCAAGTAAAATTATTGAGTAAAAACTAACTGTCATATCATTATTTATAATGAGTCTCATGATATAACTTTGGAATGTTAACTGAGATGGTGGTCGGTCTGACCCTTTTGTTTTGTTGCTCGTCGGCTTCAAGGAAGTCATTATGAGCGGTGGAAACCCTCTAAGGCAGTTTTAACCCCCGAATAAGGCTAATAGAATAGTTTGTTATTTTAGGAAGTAGTGGAGATAGGCTCTTATATTTGAAGTAATTTAACCTAACCTAAACTAAACTAGATGATGTAAGTATAACTAAAACTAATTATTTACAGCTTTTTCCCCCATCCCCCATTTCCTCTTGGTGTGTGACTCAAGCAGAGTAAGTATTTGTTTGGGTACCTTGATCCTATTCATTCTTCGACGCACAGTTTTTGATGGTTTGCCTTGAGAATTTTTTACATATGGCCAGTAAATGTTCTCAGTGGTCGCGCTTTGCAAGTATTGTTCTCGATACGTATTTCGGCAACTATGTTGCCATCTTCGGGAGAGAAGAATAACTGTAAGCAACCAAATACATTTTGGGTTGTTGATAATAAAATCATTGCTCCCAAGATCGATTAGTGATACACCGGATTAAATCCTCTACCTTTTCGTTAGTTAGTGTTAGTTTCGTTAGTGCGTCTAACCTTTTGAAGAAATAGTTGTTCGTTATGGACGCCATGCATTTAGTCACCTACTCAATGAACGTTTACTTCTAGTTGTAAAGGAAATTATATTTTATGACGTTTGCCATAAGTTTTCCAGCGGCTTGCCGGAGGGTACATTAGAAATTGCATTGTATGGTATTTTTCTTTTTCGGGAATTTCGTGCTCTCACTCTTCGCTTGCATTTATTTACAAATGTGCTCTTAAACTTTGATTTCCCCTAACTTGTTCAGTTGATCTTACGAGAATAGAATCTTCGATGGCATGCAATATTATCATATTTGAAATAGATAATTACTGTTTTTTCTTGAATATAATTAAATATATATGTTTATATATATATTAACCCCTCCTCACACTGCCACAGTTCATTGCCTCATCGGGGCGGAGGGGTGTTAACGGAGGTTGGAGGCGATGTATAGCTCAGGTTTAACCATGCTAAGAAGGCTTCAACAATATCTCCGGCCAAATAGTGAGAGTGGCACTCAGTTCACCAACCGGCAGTGAGACAGCCTGGTGAATCACTGTCTTTTACCCTCCAGGCGCAATTA
>KZ308373.1:411335-435186 GCA_000376725.2 Ladona fulva
TTTGATGTGTATAATAAAATATATAATGATATCTGTTCAAATACATTAACTACCTGTAAAGCAGAGAGTATATTGTTTTTATTCATGCATTGCATTAATCATTAAAGAGTATTTACGATTTGGTTCACGGTGATACTTCATCCTTCGATTTCATACAATAGTGTGATTTAAGTTGTTTAAAATTATTTTGCCCTCTTTGACCTTCCATCATAAATTATTCTTAAAGTAATCAAATGTAAAGAGTAAGAATTTACCTTAAAAATTAAAGAAATCTAAATTAATTATGAACTTTACCGTCAATTTTCGAACGATGTTAATATAATTGGGAAATATAATTTCTTCATACGGCTTTTCTGCTTAATTTCAGAAGATATTTGTAAACATACCTTTATTCATAACTCCAGGTTGTATTTCTATGGCAGCTGAGAAATTCAAGGTTCGTTTTGAATTCTCCTTTCCAGTGTTATGGAAATCTCAGAGATCTGTTTAGCCAAAGGATTCCATCAGTTCATTTCCAAAGTTGAACTTTCTAAAACCGACCCGATCCGAGAGAATCAGTTGCGAAACACGTGATACGAAATTCAGCTCGTGATATGAGAGTTTTTGTTTACTTTAAATATAGATTTTCCTTCCACTTTATTTCATACGTGAGGGATGTTATGGTGGCTTTATTTCCGGCACAAAAGAACGGTTTTACTGATTCAGTTAGCTTTGAAACGGCACTCCAATTTCAAGGCACTCAAGGAAGATTTCTGTGACCGAAGATAATGATTTATACATTTTCGCTAACTGAAGCCAACTTAATACACCTAGTAGTAGTCAAAATCTTGAAATGGTAAAATTTAATTATGAATTTCTTTCAATTTGAAGTATTTGCATCATTGGCAATCGGCACCGAGCTGTACCGTGAGTGTACAGTCGGATCGAGCTTGAGTTTTTCAACTATAAAGTTGAAGCTTCGATTCGAAATCAATTTTTATAGCAGAAAAAAGTTTCCATCGATTTGAACAGCGCATTTACGAAAAATGAAAAAATAACATCATCTCTAATGAGATTTCCACAAAATCCACGGTTATTGTCGGTGTAAATATCAGGAATAACAAACAATTCCTAGAAAAGTTCTAAAAATGATGCTATAGAATACGCAAGATATTTTTCTGGGTGAGATTCTTCTTATTCCAAAAAATAACTGGATTAAGAACTTAAAGAAGATGATTTAATGAAATATATATTTCTGAATAAATGTAATGTATGAAAACACTGGCTTGCATAATACCTGAAAGACCTTGCCTTTGTTAAAAGTATTATTATTGCTTAGTGGGAAATCTAAGTGACCAAAGCATTAGCGCAGTTAGTTTTTGAAAATTCACGTTTCAAGAATATTTAATCAGTGGATTCTGTTGACACTATTGTATGTTTATAATGTATCATATCATCACACATGTGATTTCTTATCTACGTACTTAAAACTTTTATTGCAATCTTTGTACTAACCTCTTTTGAAACTGTTGTATTTGTATATCATGAGGTTATTTTCTGATATTTTTAACGAGTATATCTGGTTGTTATGTCTTGGTGTGATATAATGTATAAATACCAGTTTTCTTTTTTAATTTCAGATGTGATTTAACCTGTCTTTTCCTTAAACCTTAGTAAACTATTAGTAGGTTTCGCAGGTTTTTCACACTCCCCTTCCTGTGGGTGTTTACCTGCTGTGATTTATTTTTTTCCGAAGTTCTAACTTATGTTTTTAAACCCGCAAAGTAGTTTTCTTCTATGCCCATCTCTTTTAACTTCAAATGACGAAGGATTAGATGTAAGAGGAGACTTGATAGTCTCAAATTCGCCCTAATAAAGTTGCATTACTGTTAATATTTCCACTTTTTGAATATTGAAATAAAATTGCAATTTATGTAAGTTATTACACCTTAATAAATGCGACTCTGTTTTATTGCTATAAATATAAATCGAAGTTGACCTGTGAAGGTGCTGAAAATCTCGGATTTTCGAGCTTTATCCTCAAATAAACTCGTGGGCACCAGTTTTAAAAAATTGTCGAGCCCTCGTCACATGAAAGTTATTGACCATTATTGCCCACTCTAAAAGTGTCTTGTCAGCCTTTGATTACGTAATTTGGTTTGTATATCGGATTCACAACCGGAGCTTGTGCTAAATTAGATATACCTAACGTAGAGGTATGCTTAATATGGAGAGAAATCTCCCCGATTGTGGAATCTCTCATTTGATAGAATTAATGCTCATTCGATCCCGAGGGTTCGTTTCGCCTTACTTCGAATAAACACGCTAGATTTCCAAAACCTACAAAATCATCAGAAGAGGTTTTCATAACTTCAGTCCTTCCACGAAATAAACGCGAGGGAAGGTTGACGAGAAGGAGTTTTCATCCGCGATTTTAATTGATTGAAAAGTCACTCACGCAGCGAAGGATTAAACATTCGGTTGAAGAACTGCAGAGAAGAGACGGAGGACCTTTGCCGTTGGAGTTCTGCTCGGTGACGTTTTTCGTTTTGACCTATTATTGCTTTCAATTCCTCTCCTTTCACATGGGTGGCCCTTAATGAGTCTTCCGCTCAAAGAAGGAAATGTTTTATCCGATCGACCTCCGCCCTTTATTCCCCAAACTCTCGTTGCAGTTTGATGAATAACAGTCCGGAATTGTTTTCCGCATTTAAAGGAGGAGTATCCATACAGCGCAGCCGCTTGTCGAGAAACCAGCTTAACGATCGACTCAATCCATCCTTTCTCAGTTTTTCAGAACTTATCGTTTAGTATATAAAATAGTTTATACGGGAATAATTCATGACTATTAAAGGGACCCAAAGAATTTTTTATCATTCCAGATCGACGGATGAGGTTTCAATTTATCTCACAATAGCTCACGCGGAATCCGAGTTGAGCTACATACAGTTACAAACTCGTGCGTGTTATTATATATATTTTTCGAATTTCGACCTGTTACGGAGAGTTATCTCGATGATTGTAATCCTATAGGGTCTCAATTCTGATCGACGTTTGAAATACAATTGAAATTGCGTTAAAATGCGATGGAAAATATTATTTCTTTAATCCTTTGAAAATTGGTTACATTAACATTTGCGTGGTAGCCTTTACTAAAATGAACAACGATAGAGAGTAACAAGCGATTAATTCCAAATTCTTTCGTATACATCTAATTGTGTATGGAAGATTGTTTACTTTAGCATCATTTTATTGCCAAAGAGACTGAGAAAATGCAGTTGTTGATTAGTTCATCGAGTGAGTAAGTACATTTTGTATAATTAACAGTTGTAAAGAATCCCGAATTTGGATAAATCTTAAATATACTTATTTTCCTTATGATTCCTTTCCATGTTGTCTTTCGGAGGCTGCTGTTCCTTAATGAGTGCCCCATTATCTTCCCTCTTCCATTCCAGTAAAAAACCCTCCATTAAAAAGATTAAACATCCGAACTTATTGCTCTCTCTCTCTCAAGTATTTCTTAAAAATGTAATATGCCTGCCTTTATCAGAGTTGTGGATCGTTATTAAAATTATACTTTTCGAGCATGTCATCCAATAATAATGAAAGGTGAGGGTTTTACATCAATATTTAATGACACTATAACATTCCCTACTCTCTTTTTTTATTTTTCATGCTCATACTTACAAATAAATTTCACTTAACGAAACATTGAGAGGTAGAAAAGTTTCTCACGATCGGCGCTATTTCAACTAAAAGATAAAACGACTTGTTATAATTTTCATCATTGCAACAAAAGTAAGAACCAGGCGGTAGTTGTGTTATTTTGCACGTACGTATGTCATGGATTTAATCTGGAAGATTCGAGAGAATTCCGTGCGAACTTATTTTTATTCACACATGACGTTTTGGGCCAATTAATTTCGTCTCAAACGGACAAAAATGAATGCCCGCTTACGGGTCAGAAATAAATTTCTCTCCTTGTTTTTGGAGAGGGGTAATTAAGCCCCCTTATTTTCCCTTGTGAAATGAAACATAGGAGTACTTATTATGAGAAACAAAGGGTAAGGGCTTCAGCTACGCAACCAAATAGATTCCTTTCCAAAATCCCTCATTTTATGCTAATCTTTTGAATTCTGAGATTTTTTCGCAGTTAATTTCAAAGCGTGATATCCATAAATAAGATCCTTTCCTTTCTTTTCTATTTCGCAAAATGTCATCGTATTTTTTTTCTCGCAGGGAGAGTGTTTTTTAATTTGTTCGTTTTCATCGCTAGCCTGTAAAGAAGGTTGCATACGCGTGAAACCGTAGGTTTTGCCTCAAAAATCAAATCCAAATTTCCTCACTTTTCAGAATTTGTTGGTTCCACATGTGTTGATAGTGTAAATAAAGTTGGGCAAATGTTGTCATACAATTTCAGTCGTGCATCTCATTTTTCGATAATATTTTAAATTCTATAGAAATAATATTTTGGAATTTTGAATAGAAATGTAAATATTATGCCAATTTTTCTCTTCCGCTGGATGCTTTTGTTCAAAATTCCGGTCACCAAATTTAAGGAAATTCATGGCTGTCAAATATCAATTTTTCCTAGTAAAGGAAGGTATTTGGAAACTAGCGCATTAATGCTTCTGAGTTTCATATCGTATTAGCAATCATGTTTTACATTTATGAATATTGATTTTATGTAATCAATACCCACGATTGCGTTAAAAGATTACACGTGCGAAAATAATTGAAAATAAATTACGTTATATTGCTGTTAATTATAGAACAAAAGAAATTAAAGAGATGATAATCAAACGGTAAATAGATATAAATGTAATTATTTTTTTAGTTAAGTATTATTTAGTGTCAATTTCTGTTGACTTTAAAGTATGATGTTATAACTTGCATCGATATTTTCCAATTAGAGGAAGGGTAGCTTTATGTGTATTATGTTAGTCATTTACTACATTAGATATGGAATTCAAATGTTTGAACTAATGATTTAAAAAAATTCTTCGTTAAAATATGTAAATAAAAATTTCGGTTCCCTTTTTCGTCCTACAACATTTTTTTCCGCCAAATTTTAAGTAAATATTCGATAACAACTTAATATAACTATAAAACTATGGAACATTACTGAGCTATTCTAAGATTTATTGATCGCATAAATGATCCTTTGACAATGCATGAAGCAGAAGCTGAAAAGATGGAATTCCTTTCTTATCTACCACAGAGTTATCCAATAAATCTCCATTGAAGAAAAAATACTTTTGATATTTTTTCCAGGCAGAGGAATGCTAAATCAATAACTTAGCCCATTAAGGGTGCCACAATATGAGACATAATAATGAATTTAAAACATAGTATTATAACATAACCTTACCATCAGGATCATTATCTATTCAAGAAATGCAATTTGTATTCCTGTTAAGTATTCATAGAAATGTTGAAACTAATGATTTTCAAAATATTTTTCTTTAAAATATGTAAATAAAAATTTCGGTTTCTTTTTTCGTCCTACATCAATGTCGCAATTTTTACTTCCTCATGATTTATTGAGATATGAATAAAAACGATTCCATATAAATCGGATCAATACTCTTGTAACATTTCCACCAAAACTCCGAAAAAGCCAAAACGAAAGAGTAAGGATTTGAACCAAAAGTCTATATGTCTTTCACTGTGGCTGTGCGTCCCTTCAGTTAAGAAGAACTTGTCCTAGGATTTGTTTATTCACTCAAAATAGGATTCGTACTTTCTCTATAAATTTTGTGCAAACTATATTTAGGGTTTCAACACAAGACAAATATAAACATAAATTATTGTACTAAAATATTGAATAATAACATTTTTCTTGTAATTAATTTGGTTCATGAACGTAGTTTACTTGTGCGTGTTCCTGAACCTGCTGTATAAATGGTCAAAATTCTAGTTTTTCTATCATGTCAATTCAAAGCTTACTTATTCAGATACAATACACTATAAGAATGTAGATTTGACGTACAATAACCCTATTAGATTCGATGTAATACATCATTTCAAAGGTTAAATCTTTGTAATTTGAATTTTCACGTCTCAAGATGTAAAACATTCTTCCTCATCCGTAAAGATATCATACGTCAGGCCTGCACATTTCACTAAGGTATAGCAGAATGAATATCACAAAAGCGGTCGCAGGCCAAAGATGAAGATTTGGGCGAAAATTAAGTTGATTTTCGTATTTTGCATATAGTAATTATTTAGACAAAATTACGAAATCAACCTGAGAATGTGAAATTCATAGCTATACATATTACAGTATGGACGACAAAATTGAGAATTTAGCTACTTATTGTCAAAGCTTCTCATCAGTAAAAGAAGACAATATTGAGAAAGTAGCGAGGATACTACCAAGAATTTCACTATTTTATGAAATTTGGAGTTACTTGCAGGCTTCAAATCGCCAATTTTATTTATCACATTTCATACGTTGTATGTGCTCTTTTGTTATAATTTGAATTACACGAGAGGAGGTTAATCTTAAGATATCTCCTCAATAGCCAGAGAACTGCCTAAACTGTATTTTCTTATTACTAGTCATTCCCAAATCTTTTAAATGTTTACCAATTTTCGTAAATGAGGATACTTACCAAAATTCACTGCGAGCCGCATATGGCCCGCGGGCCGTATTTTGTGCAATCCTGTCACAAGCTATACAGATTTCTCCTCGCGCTCAAGAAGGTTTGCCGCGGGACCAGCTTCATGGAGCCTTACATTTAGGCAATACACTGTGCAGGAATGCATCACAAATTGTAAGCACATCAGGATAATAATAATAAAACACACATAAATGGCTGACAATTGGACATCTATTCTCTGAGACAGAAGGATTTCTACTAGCTATTCAAGATAACATAATAGCCACAAGGAACTATAGAAAACACATATTAAAGGAAGCAATAGGTACAGATATGTGCAGAAAATGCCATCAATATAAAGAAACAATAGACCATATAACAGGAGGATGCAGACTGCTAGCTGGAACAGAGTATACAGAGAGGGACAACATAGCAGCAAAAATAATTCATCAGGAGCTTGCATTTAAGTACCAGTTGACAGAAACACGTATACCCTATTTTAGATACGAAGCTAAAAATCTACTAGAAAGTTTTGAGTACAAACTTTATTGGGACCGAACAATATATACCGACAAAAAAGTTATCCACAACAGACCAGACCTCACCCTTATTGATAAAGGAGCAAAGAAAACATACCTAATTGAAATGGCCATCCCCAATGATGCCAATATACAAAATAAAGAAGAAGAAAACATTTCCAAATACACACCAATAGCACAGGAAATAAAGCAGCTCTGGAAACAAGAAACAGTCAAAATAATGCCAATAGTTGTGTCAGTTATCGGAATTACAACCAAAAACTTTTGTACCCTCCTGGAAAAACTAAATATTAATAAGAACATCCACTCAAATATTCAAAAGGCAGTCATACTTAAAACAACTTCAATAGTACGAAAGTTCCTAGGAACGCAATAGGGAGGTATTTGACTTGGTAAAGACCAGTTAAAGAACCGACATTAGTCCACAAAAGTGAGATAAATCAATTATAATAATAATAAAACGTCCTTATTGGCGAGGTTGAGACTTATTAGTCTCCTCTTACATCTAACTCTTACTCATTACAGATAGAATGAAAGAGGTATTGGAAGTTGAACTAAAGAAATGCAATAAAATAAGGAACCATTATGTGAGTTAAAAAAAACAAGTAATAGTTCCTTCCTAGTCGGCACTTACGAAAAAATTAAAACCCTGCAGGAAGACACCCTCGTGAAAGACGGAGGGCTATTAAGAAAATGCGATAGATCAATATTAATGTTTGGGAGACCATTTTTCGTAATAAATATTTCCTTAAACATGCGACTTATTACATCATTTGAACAATCATCAATCATTTATAGAGGCTAGTTAACTGATTAAACGGATATTTAATCTTGGGTGTTTCTATCATGCCTAGAGATAAATGTAATTAATCAACTCTATATCTTGGATGATGGGTTAATGATGGAGTAGCATTATAGATTTTTCATACACATAGCATGTTTCTCATAATGTTTGAAAAAATTCTTATTCTTGGCACCAAAAAAAAATCGTTGTCAGAATTACCAATTGCTTCAAATCATTAGCGCATCTTCATCGGATCTAAGAACATTTTTCTGAGAACACGTAATGTTACTACGATTCGAAAGGAGAGAGCTCTTTAGAACGGAATCTAAAACATGTTTTACTTTGGCGAATCGATCAAACGATTCCCAGGAATAGCTTATGATTGCAGGAGTATATGTCTCAAGTTGACATTACTATTATTGCTCCCATCTTATACTAATAAACAATGACAGGTTTGAGGTTAGGTTTTGTTTCAGACTCAAGATACTATTGACGTCCCTTAATTTAATCATAATGGTTCTAAATTTTCTTTCCGGTTTTCAAAACTATCGGCTATATTTACGCGCCGTCTTATAATTACCAATGGCTTTACCATTTCCTGGCAAGAATATCTGCAAACGACTTTCTTGATTCCCAACTGCGCTTAACCTCCACTTTAAAGTAACTTCGGTGCGTTTCGAGCCAAATGTTCACCGAGGACTGTTTCATAGGAATTGCTCGTAAGGTCTGACGTAGGGGCGTGACCCAACTCCTTGCCAACCGACATCTTGACTTTCCTTTCCCTCACCTCCTTTTCTTCTAACCATTGCCACCTACTTTCCAATCCGAGTAGGTTACGTGGGTCGAAAGGAAAGAAAGAGAATGGCGACCCTGCGTGTCTTTTTCTCGTTCGTTCGTCTTTACATCGAAGGCAACTTGGCCTGTATGGAAAAGAAAACGATTTGACATTGTGTGGGATGTACCGATGCTCCAACGTCATTCCGTCACTTTGTCGATCGTAATAAAATCGAAAAGGTTCCTCATCTTCATTGGCGTTTCGTTTTTTAGGGGAATAAAGAGTGTTCAATAGGGAATGATTTACAGTTCCTGAGCATTTGGAAGAAAAATAGGTTACGACCAATATCTTATGGCGTGGAGATGGAAATATCTTCAACGCTGCTGGGAGGAGCCAAACGTTTCCTAGGCCTTTAAATTCAAAAGGTCTATTGACTTCCTTTTCGACCAGTCCCTGGCCTACCTACTGACTACTTGTTTAGGTGACTGGCTTTTTGCAACTGACTACTTGTTTAAGTGATAAAGTAAGCAAAATTTGAGATATTTACTTAGTACTTTGTGAGGTCAAAAATTTCTTGGACCATAAATCCCTGACATTTTATTTTTGTTATCCTGTTTACTATTATTTTCAGTTATAAGTTAAGGAGGATTAAATTACTTTTATAACCACCCTCTGTCCGCTACGGATTTCCGTCTATTATAAATTGAGTTCTGCCTAAACTAAGTTTTTGGTGCTTTTATTTGAGAGGAAATCCGGTTTACCTCGTCGAAATTTTCTTTCAGTTCCTCGAATCTAAATCTCGTTACATATTCAAGGGATTTGTCTCTACAAATATCCTTTCACGTGTCCGTACCATAACAGAGTGAGGAAACAGTTTAAATGACTGAGTAACTTTCCTTAATGAACAGATTCAAAGTAAAAGAGCATATTTTGGTTTTAATATTCATGAAACATTACGTAAAGCTTCTTAGGTGCACACCTTATTCTGAAAAGTAACTTTTCATGCTTTTCATTACGTGAAGCATTCTATATTTCTTTTTGCAAAAATCAGTGATTAAAGGCAAACATTCCTTTTATATATCATATAATAGATTTTATTAGATTTTTTTAAATAAAAGTTGAATTCCTTGTTAACTTAACAGTAGATGAAATAATTTGTAATTTTGTACCACTCTGCAACTGAATCAGGTAGGTTCAGATTTACAGAAACGTTATCTTTGGAGATATATTTCAACAATTGGAGCCATCAGCCAAACCAATTGGCAATCGTAGCTCGATAATAATAATGTATATTCCTCAAGTAATCGATATTTATAATAGAATTCACCGCTCAACATCTAAAGATTTATATGGGCAATTAAAGGCCACCTTTTCCAGATTCTTTTATGTTGCGAAAAAGTATTTTTTTATTGCATTTCAATGCATTTTTTTCACAAAATAATGACATTGATGGAACTAACACTTTTTCCCGCGAATTTTTATATATCTAAGAAATATATCAGAAATTTGAATCATCCATTCCTTATCTGCTGTTTTCATTTTATACCATTACTGTACTTTGATGATGTGTTGCAATTTTCTTTATAGCATTCCATGTGTTTCCGGGTAGTGATATTTCGTGACGCCTTTAGCTTTCCCTCAAAAAACTAAACTCCCCACCGCCATTTGTGCTCTCAAGCTCATCGCAGTTTCAAAGGAGATTGGTCTCGAGAAGTTTCAATGCGTAGTTTGAGAAAAAGGATATGAAAGTGGGAAATAAAGGCAAGGAAATGTGTTGCCGTGAAACAGATAGGGCCAGGATACAAATGCAGCCCTAGTGGATCGTGTATTTCTTGATTCCAGATGGCGTACGATCCAAGTGTATCGGAGTCTAAATAGGTCACGGAAATGAGTGAGCGAAAAACATCGAATGCGTAAACTGAATTTGTCTAACGCCTTGAAAAGCTTATCTCTAATGGAGATGAGAGCTGACAGCATAGACACGGCGTCGATGGAACCTCATTCACGCATCGAGTTTTTCGATGGCCTCAATCTAATAATTTTAATCGTTGGCAATTTCAGCAAGGTTCCGCGTCCACCTTTAAAATCTTTTAAGTATTCCAGTGGTGCTTTTGTAGCTTATGAGAGGTTTTGGTCGAGTAATCTCTTTTAGAGTCCTATTGTAACCGCTATTGTGTTTTTTGGTGCAATTCAATGGACTATTTAGGACATCTGTGTTTAAATGAAATCTTAATTAATCCAAAAGTGACGAACAGTATTAATTTTTGAAATCTTCTCTTTTTTCCGTATATTTTTTCAAAATGAAATAGATCTCTTCTTATATTATTTGGTAATTTTGGTCATCAATTTTTTACCAACAATAAGTCAATCTCTACAGACAGTCGTATAAAAAGTTACAATACAATAGTATTATTTTTTTAGAGAATTTTAAAAATCAAAGGCAAAAATTTTGATTTCAAAACTCATTTACTGTCATCCTAGCTAGCATATTCTTACATTGGATATTATATAAATGGTCCATAACGAGAAAAGTAATTATTTTGCACAATATAGCTTGCCTTTTAAAAACTCAGTTCCTACCATTGGACATAACGGGTGCTTGCATCTCACAAGGATTAATAGTATGTCATATTTTCATTAAAACATTTATTCACGTAGTAATGCGTAAAGATGACGTCTGACTTAGTAGTAATAATTAATGTAACATTTCTGTCAAACAAGAAAATTCTATTGTCTTCATCTAGGCTAAATTGAGACGAAGTCTTCTATTCCAACAAAATCATTGCCATATGTTGTACAGTTATTAATTTAGAAGTGTTAGTCCGAGAAAATTGAGAATAAATGTGGATTTAAAGAAACGTAATATAGTCTTAGGTTATTTGTATCATTATCCCTACCCTTTATAAAGACTGTTCTTTTTTTTCCATTGTCTAAATGGTGCAATGTTTTTCACAAATTGCTATTTATTCACATTAAATGCCTGCTGAGAGAGAATTTATGTTCAGTAACAGCCTCAAGCAACAGAAATATGCATCTTTGAAGTCGACGATAACGAATAGCCAATATTCCAAATTCGCTGAACGGTGGTGTGCTTTTGCAATGCCTACAACAACTCACGCTTTGCCAGAGGATATCCATCGTCAAAGATTTTGCATACCATTGCGAAAATTCCCGCTGCACGGGTAAAAGGCTTCCCAGAAACACTATACGGTTTATTGCAAAAATATGCTTTGTTAGCACACATTTCACAGATAGCCAATACTCTTGAATTAGCATTTTCTATTCATTGCATTGTGCAGCAGAAATTTTCATTTTCCCGGAAGCGAACCCAACTCCAGGTCAATAAATTGTTTCCAGGACCGCTTATCTTGGTTGATTGGTCTGCGTTTCGAGTTGTCTTTGATTAAATAAGTTTTGTCGCCCTTATATTAGTAATGTTCAATTTATCTCATAGCGTTTGCTTGATTTTTCTTTTGAAATAGCTCACTTGGTAACATCTCCCTCGTAAATAGAGTTTTTTAATCTTTTCACGGTAAAACGCGTACATAATGAGGAAAACTGTGCAAAGATTGTACAGTTTTAGGTAAGCCATCATAATACAAATAGATAATAACACAATATTCTGAAATAAAAGTATTCTAAAGTTTTTACCTTTAACTTAATATAATACCTCAAACATTACTGCCTTTCATTTTTTAGTTAATTCTTTACAGTGAAGAGAGAAATTGAAAGAACCTTGTTAATGAATTGAAGGTTAAAACGCTCCAGAGCCATTTTCGCCGGTTTTCCATACATGCCCGCTAAGATCAGTTCTGGAAACAACGGAAGCCCAGGATTAATCGAACTTCTAAGAATCATCCTATCGGATGTTCGGTGGGAAGGAACGGATAAGCTGCCAGAAAAGCTCTGGATCTCTTAAAACTTCTAAACCAGTTCACAACCATTACAGCCGTCGTTAAAGGAATGTATATATAGGCTCGTGTCAGTGTGCAAATATGAAAAGTGAACTCTACAGATAAGAATTTACTTAGGGGATTGATGAAATCTACCCATTCGCCTTTAATCTTGAACCGTATTTCGTCTTTTAGATTTAAATTATCGAGGTAAATAGTCCTTTCAAGGTAATAATGCAAATTTAAGCTACTGCAGAATTTTCATATATTTTATTCCATCAAAATTTCCAATGATACTTTACACACTAATTAAAATAACATATTCACTTTCCAATTATATTTAAATTTTTCTTTCAAACGATTTCCTTAGGAATTGAGCGTAAATGAGCAGGAAGCATGGAAATGTAGATAAGGATGGTACAATCATTATTATATACTCTTACTGAATATAATCTTCAGCAAACACTAAAACTCTTTGGAAAAGCTTGTTTTAGAAAAAAAAATTCTCTTGCATTTATTTGTTGTAGACGTAGTAAAGTTATTGATCATTGTTATTTCCGAACGTCTTCTTATACTTGATACAATGTCCACCCTCTTTCGGAGATCCAAAGCAAGGATTTCTGAGGGAATGTCAGCATGACTAAACTGCAATTCATGCTCTGAATTTTATTTGAAATACAAAGCAGTTTCTAAAGAAAACAAAGTTGGAGTCACATTTTCTACAAATATGTGGTGTGGACGGAAAGCTGTCTACTTGGCGAAAATGATAAAATTGATATTGTAAACAGACATCTCCTTTGAGTGGCGTATCTCGGAAGGATTCTACCTGGATTTTTATCTGGATATAAAAAGTTATTACAAGCAAGTAATATGCATTCCAGCTTCCTGACATATTGACGTGGATCAAGCATCTGCGTAAATTGCTGGAACATTAATATCTTCGCACAGCTATTCGTAATAGTGGAAGTTAATAATTCTCCGTGCATTCCATGCAGATTATAGTCTGGAATTACTATTTTCTCGTAACAATTCTCTCAAGAACGCAGACTCTTCTTTTCATACGTGTCAGAATGCGGAAATATGTATCTTCGCGTTTCTTTGGAAGAAGACTAGGAAGGCTAATTAAATCTTGTCGGTTATTAATGGAATTCGTATGAAACTTTTGGATGAAATGCTAACGCGAGAAGCCTCCCTTAGATACGCATCCAAATCACGTCCGCACGATATGGAATTAGCAAAATTGGAACGCCTTTCACGGCCTCGCTTCGCGCCTCCTCCACGGCTCTCTATCTTCTCTCACACATTCCTTTTGTTTACCATTATCGCTTCACTCTCACCACCCTTGTTGATTGTATCGATTTGTCTCCTAATGTCATTTGCTAAGCAGAAATGTGAGACATATCAGGTGACGATTTGGATGTTTCTACGACTACGAAGGGATATTTTTAGCTGAGCTATAATTTTATCTTCATTAAAGTTAAGATGCGTCAATCCATGGCGACTTTTAAAACTACTTCTGGAAATAAATTTTGACTTTTCTCCATTGTATTTTTAGAATATTAGGAGAAAAGACACGAGGTGAAATGAAGTTATATATGAAGAATATCAGAGGGAGATATGTATTAAGAGAACGACTGATAAGCAGATATTTTAAAAGGGCATGAACTTTCTAAGATGTTGAAGACTGATGTATGTCATATATCAATTTGTAAAGTATTTAGCCCGAAGGCCGGTTGGGACCTCATCACCTCTACCATCAGCAATGAAGAGCTAGGAGAGAGAAATGAGGCTTACTAGGCAAGATGAGGAGTGAGGTAGTTTACCCTTGCTTTCCTCATTGAGTCAGAATGCTATGAAAGTGGATAACATTTTCAAAACCATCTCGATCTGGCTACACTTAATTATAGTAAATATATAAGGGGAATTTTATTTTAGAAGTATGTGTTTGTGCACACCGAAAGTTCACAACGGAGAGTTAATGAGTAATTTTAACTTTCTTGGAGCCTTCAAAATTGACTCTAAGAAATTCGGTCGATTTAAGCATGATTCTTTATCAGTGCGTATAAAAGGCATAATTTTGTTTCCTTCTCGCCGTTAATCTTTAAAAGCTCACGTTTCAAATGCTACAGCGAGTTTATTCGAATCATTTGACGAATATGAGGATTCCGAGTTATGACACATGCAATTGTACTGTAAGATTTCCCTAAAAGATTTAAACATTAGGTAGACCATCCGTAAATGGGAGGTTAACATGTTCACTGCGGATCACTCCACAGTTGGAGTGATAAATACTTTGGAAATGGAGGTATCCGCAGTGAACGTGTTAAATTTTATGTTTCGATATCGAGGTGGATGTGAATATCTACGGCGATCCGATAAGAGTCATTTAGCGTTAAAATTAGAATATAAGGAGAATCGGATGTTTGAAAGTAAAATTTCTCCGCTCGAGTTTGAAGAGGAGGTAATCGGAGCTTCGACCAAAAAGGGAAAAAAAATTCTTGCTCAGTAAACATGACAGCGCGGGGCTAATTAAGCTCTCCAAGGAAGTTCAAACTTATTCCTTTATATTAAAGGGTTTCTAAATATTTATTTCCTCACGGTTCAAATTACAAGATCGTGGTACTATCTATTCTCCAAACTTCCTCTATCGTGAAATTCCGTCCACTTGTACAAGTACAACCGGATCAACTAACGTCTATCGCTTATAAAATCGAAGCAGATATTCAATCGATGAAATATTTGTGGTATTTAAAAAGCTATTTCGCTTGATTTAACTGGCGAAATGATGTAGACTGTAGGATCTATCAATGGCTTTCCATAGTAGTTAGGAAAACATAACACAATTAGGGAAAAAAAGAATTAATCAAGTTATAATAGGTAAAAGAAATTCAATCGTCAAAAAAATTGAATGATATTAAACAGAGAAAAGGTCAACACCGTATATATCAGCATAAAGTTATATTTTGTGCTTTATTAGTGGTTTGTTTGACTTTTTTTTGTCTTGGAAAAACGTTTTATATATCTATTGTGTATATATATATATGAGTATTGTACAACTCAGGATTCGGCGTTCTGGTTGTACTGATATTCGTCGGAATAATATTATATTTCATTATTATTTAGGAAATCGATTAGACATCGCTGGAGATGGGATCCTTTTTTTTAGGTGAAAATATAAAAAGATTATGAAATATACATTAGGATATCTCATACTAACATACAGTCAATTTTAACTTTAAAAGTAAAATAAATAAAAAAGAAACTTGAGCTTATATCATGGATCGTTTTATATTGTAAGAATTTTCATGCTGATGTAACAAAAATTGATAAAAATCCTATGAATTCTGTACCTATTATGCAAGAGTATATTTTTTCACAAGGATATGTGAGATAAATTATAATATTTTAGGATTTAGAATAATCGATGTATCAAAGAAGCCCTTCACCTTGTAATTCTGATGTTATTCATATCGACGTATGATTGGAGGAGAGGTGCTTTGATTTCAAGTCCATATGCAATTGATAACATTCGTATGACTCTTGTGCCTTTATTTATACCGTAGTCAGTAATTTGAAGTTCTTTTCAGGGTTATGACTATTACTTCATCAATGATATCGAGAGTTAATTTTGTGATGTTTAAGTTAATTATAACGCAAATTCGAAACGTAAGCTTTTCTGTTTCGATTTAATGTGGTCCTAATTTTTATTACGACAGTAGTGATCACAATGCTTTTCTGAATAACCATCGTACTTCCTCACTACCTCTTTGCTCTCTTTTCACCCAACGTCTCCAATTCCCAAGAAGCAGACTTTCTTCCTAATAAACTAATGACGAAATCCGGGACATCAGGGATTGCATTGAGATTTTGCGAGTCGCCAATCATCCGTCATGAATATTAATTTTCGAGGCAATGTGTCTCGTCTTTCTCCCAACGTAAGGAGTGTGTTTGCATGATCTCATCCCTTATTAATCCTGCCCCTTTTTTATAGCGATGGAAGAAGTTTGGGTGCGGTGTAAAGTTGAGGTTCTTTAGAAGAGATCAAGGATTTGCAGTGTCTGAGAAAGGTCGACGTCCTCTCAGGCGGGAAAACTTCCTTTTAGAATACCCCATACATCACTTCCTCACCCTCCCCTTGTCGTCTTTAGCCTTATAGTCTTCATCTCACTTGTCTACAGCACTCCTATCCGATATCCCACCCACCTTTCTTATAATGGTTAAGCTTAACTTCGTACCTTCCGGAACACTCTCCCATCAAAACCTCCACCTCATAATTTTGACCTCTCACGACCACAATTAAGGGTGTGCGAATTTGCCGAATAGTCCACAGGATGTGGGTCTGGATTTCCTTACCCCTGAATCGTTCGTCTTTATAATTGAATAATTTGAGGATTGGATCGTACTAGATGCCTGAGTATTTAATTTTAACTTTGATATTGTTGGTTTTCCAATGAATTTATTATGATTGATCTTTCATTACCTGTAAACTTTACTGTTGTAATTAATTTCCCGCAGTTTTAAAGGGAAATTTGTGAATTCATGTTAAAATTTGATTCTAAAATGCATTCGCTCTAAATTAGAATCGACTTAACTAACGGTTTTTTTCGATAAATCATTTTTCCATTGAACAACTCTAAAATTATCCGATAGCGTTTACATGCTTAAGTTTCGAAAATTTGTGCATGATTTATCGACTTATTTCATGGCCTTCTGTTATTCATGCCATCGAGTGTAAAGATAAAATGAAAAAGGAAGTTTCTGCTTTACAAAAAGAGACTTTTCTCCTTAATTTAACCAAAACAAGTTTCCTACTAAGAAAAGGAAACAAAAGCTACTATTAATAAGAAGGAGACGAGATTATTATCAGGATGAAGCAAAATTTATATCTTTAATAGGAAATTTATAGTTAGAGGCTTAATATCAAGAGAGACTGAAAGTAATTGTTACAGAAAGGGCGGAGGATTCTTTGCAAATTGCGGAAAATCTCTCTCCTTATGTCAGTTATAATATTAAAAACACGTGACCCTTTTCTCTATTTTCAGCCGAGCAATAATTTTATATACATTAATTTAAGATGTGTCAATCCATGGCGACCTTTAAAACTACCTCTGGAAATCATTTTTGACTTTCCTACTTTGTGAATGTTTAAATTTCCTCCTTTGCGTTTATTAGAATATAAGGAGAAAAGATAAAAGGTGAGATAAAGTTAAATATGAAGGGAATAGCAGATATATTAGGAAAAAGGCTGATAAGCAGAAACTTTTAGGGAACATGAACCTTCTAAGACGTTGAAGACTCATGTATGTTATCTATCTGTCTGTAAAATATTCAGCTCGAAGGGACCTCATCCCCTCTAACATCAGCTGCGATGAGCTATCAGAAAGAAATGAGGCTTACTTGGCATAATGAGGAGTGAGGTAGTTTACCCTTGCTTTCCTCACTGAGCCAAAATGCTATAAAAGTGGAACAAGCATATGCTAGTGAAGCACAATGACTCTACGAGTAATACTTTTCGTAACATTGCATAAGGAGAAACCTTAATTAATACCTTTATTCAGCATCACTCATACCCCAGTAGCTTTCATATTATCAAGCCATGCACAAGACTAAGACAAAAGATATTATAGACATACATCAAGATATGTAAGCAGGACTTTTATTAAAAGAAAACAATTCATCTCCATTTATTGATGCGTCGGAACTAGGTTTGCTCTCAGAATAATATCTTCTTTAAAATGTCTGCATCATGTCAGAAAGAAATTTGATTTCAAACATTTGAATTACCTTGGATGTAGGTATATACATGTTTAAAGGATGTTTTAAGGATTGGCTAGTTGCACATTTTCTTCGCAAAAATACTTATAATGGTTTACGCTTTATGGTGGATTTTATTACATCTCTGAAGAAATAGTGAAAGTCTTACAAATCAAAGCTTAAATGACATTCTGATGCACAACATTTTATACGACTAGAGAATTGTTTGATAAAAATTTGACATAATAAGGTAAGATAGGTCAATTGCACTTCAAAACTGCTGTCCATTCATCCTTCTCAAGCTGTTGGACATCCGAATCTCAAAGCCAATGCGTTGGAAGATGATGGGATGGGTCCGTCGAGGTTAGGCTGCATCCAGACTAAGCCTTTAAACCTCTCTTAGATGTTTTCAGAAATCCCAATTCAGCGCAGGAATAAAACCCTGACTGCAACCACGGGCTAAATTTCAATTTCTGGATCAGATTGGTCCTTCTGCGGCAAGTGATCCTATTTCGTAGAACAAAAACTGCAAATGGGAAGACCATGTTGCTTAAAGTGGGTCATACGGTTGGGACAGCGGGATATGACGTCACCCGTGCCCCGTACAATATAGGCCGAATGATCGCGTCTGTTGCATTGGGTTCACTGAGGACGGCGATGGCCTATGCAGCGATTTATGCGAGCGCCAGGGGTTCACCTTTGTGGCAGAATACCTCTTGCTGCGGTTATCTCAATCAAAAGATAGCTACGTACACACACGACGTGATGCAAATGAGGGAAATTACGAAAGTCAACTTGATGGGGAATGAAGCAATTTTGGGTCTAAACATCCATCAAAGTCGCGCAGGAGCGTAGGCACACACTATTATTTATGCGTTTCAGTATTGTCGGATGTGCATCAAAAGTGTTTCTTATGAAACGAATATCAATCTATCAATCAAACGTACTTTATATTTCCCAGTAATATGCCACCTCGACAAAGCTTAGGAGCATACGGTTTACTTTGTAATTTTAGAACGAAAATCGGGAAACTAAACTAAGATTTTTTAGTTGTAAATCTAAGATATCAGAAAAAAATAGTAAATAAGGCATTTAACATTTTCCGTGAAATCTCTTGTAATGGATTAGCATGAACTAAATGGACTATTAAAAGTTGATAGCTCCATTATCTTTTAAATTATAACTATGATTTACACAAATATCGATAAATAACTTTTTTAAANCAAGGGAGTTTGGTATAAAAATAGCAAGAAGAAAGATTAAGTTAAATTAAGGAGTTCACCAGTATACTTGCAGGCTTAGTCAAAGTAAACTAATTAAGTTAGTTAAGTGTTTGCGATACTCAAGTAAAATTAACAAAGATGTTCAGAAATTAGACTGTAAGCAGCACTCTTTTACGGAATATAGTTTTCAACCTTCCTTACTGATGTAAGGAACTCTGGTCATAACGCACTTCAGATTATACAGATTGTATCCTTCTCCATACATGGGGGTTTGTGAATTTTAACTTAATAATCGCATCTAATAGGCTTTTGATTTAAGCTGGAAATTGTTTGAAATAACAAGTTATTATTTTGCAAAATGCGACAGAATTTTTATATATAAGTCGACCTATACTAATTGCAATAAATTAATTTCAACTTTTGATCCAAGTTTCGACTCCAGTTGCAGCAGAGAAACGCAGTTTTACGAAGCGTTTTCCTCACAGCTCAGATACACTCAGTCAGGTAGGCATTTGTTTATTGTTTTAAATGTGTTGTCATGTTTTGCCATTCAGCTACACACATTTTCGAGTTATCCTCCTTTTCACCCTAATTGATATGTATGAGGAGCCTTTGTCTCTCTCTCTGAGTGGAACCCCTTTTTCATAACAAAAGAGGAATATGTCAAGAAAAGGAAGCTTCTTTCGTATTACGCGTGTCTGCTTCGTGCACAATCCTCTTTAAACCTAACATTAAGGGCTACCGCTTCATCCCTCATTATTGTTCGGACGCAAGCCGGAAATTTGGAATATTCTTTTCTCTCCCTTTGACTCTCCTTTTCGTTGATCGATCAGTTTCTCTTTCTTTTGTTTTATAAAAACTACTTTTTGGGCTTAAAAACCTGAGTTTGCACTAAGGAAAAATACACCTTTGTAGGAAAACACCCAGAAAGAGGGTTGTGTGTATAACCTGCAAAAGTTAATGATAGCTAAGCGAGTTTTAAGGGAGAACCATCTAATATCAGATCAGAGAGGCAAAATAATAATAATAAAACGTCTTTATTTAAGGGCGAGAAAGGGAGACGTATTAGTCTCTTTTTACATGTAACCCATTTCAGATAGAATGAAAAAGGTATTGGGAGTTGAACTAAAGAAAATCAACAAAAGAAGGATACACAAGAAAACGGGTAAGGGTGACTTTGCGCAAGATGGTGCGCACCCAGGAAAAATCCCAAGGAAGAATGGACTTGAAAAAAGTCNTGCAAAATGCGACAGAATTTTTATATATAAGGCCACCTATACTAATTGCAATAAATTAATTTTAACTTTTGATCCAAGTTTCGACTCCAGTTGCAGCAGAGAAACGCAGTTTTACGAAGCGTTTTCCTCACAGCTCAGATACACTCAGTCAGGTAGGCATTTGTTTATTGTTTTAAATGTGTTGTCATGTTTTGCCATTCAGCTACACACATTTTCGAGTTATCCTCCTTTTCACCCTAATTGATATGTATGAGGAGCCTTTGTCTCTCTCTCTGAGTGGAACCCCTTTTTCATAACAAAAGAGGAATATGTCAAGAAAAGGAAGCTTCTTTCGTATTACGCGTGTCTGCTTCGTGCACAATCCTCTTTAAACCTAACATTAAGGGCTACCGCTTCATCCCTCATTATTGTTCGGACGCAAGCCGGAAATTTGGAATATTCTTTTCTCTCCCTTTGACTCTCCTTTTCGTTGATCGATCAGTTTCTCTTTCTTTTGTTTTATAAAAACTACTTTTTGGGCTTAAAAACCTGAGTTTGCACTAAGGAAAAATACACCTTTGTAGGAAAACACCCAGAAAGAGGGTTGTGTGTATAACCTGCAAAAGTTAATGATAGCTAAGCGAGTTTTAAGGGAGAACCATCTAATATCAGATCAGAGAGGCAAAATAATAATAATAAAACGTCTTTATTTAAGGGCGAGAAAGAGAGACGTATTAGTCTCTTTTTACATGTAACCCATTTCAGATAGAATGAAAAAGGTATTGGGAGTTGAACTAAAGAAAATCAACAAAAGAAGGATACACAAGAAAACGGGTAAGGGTGACTTTGCGCAAGATGGTGCGCACCCAGGAAAAATCCCAAGGAAGAATTGACTTGAAAAAAGGCTGACGGGACCGGCAATTGGGAGACCCGGGTTAGATTCCCGGTCCCGTCAGACTTTTTTAAGTCCATTCTTCCTTGGGAAAAGAAGGAAACTTTATGTGGGTTTTCAAAATACTAAGGCTGCAATTCTGCGAGAAAAAAATCACGCCCCTGAAAAACCTGCGAAAACTACTGACAGTAGCAACTAAAATTTAAAAAAAGAGGGGAAAATAAGAAAGAAAAAAGTCTCAGCAAGACAGCTAGAAAAAATAGACAAATAATACAGATATAAAATTACATATCAAAAACAAATAAAACTGAATTAATATAAAAATATACAGTAAAAGAAGAAGCACATGGTGATAGTGAAAAAATCACATTACAAGGGAGTTTGGTATAAAAATAGCAAGAAGAAAGATTAAGTTAAATTAAGGAGTTCACCAGTATACTTGCAGGCTTAGTCAAAGTAAACTAATTAAGTTAGTTAATAACTTAATTAGTAAACTTAACTAACTTAATTAGTAAACTAATTAAGTTAGTTAAGTGTTTGCGATACTCAAGTAAAATTAACAAAGATGTTCAGAAATTAGATATTGTAAATATTTCAACATAGTTTTACCTATCCAGGTAAATGCTTGCTAAGATGGTGACTAAAAAGGTTAACGACTTTTGTAGAAGTCATTTTCCGCAAATTTTGGACTCGATGAGCTAACGAGACCGGTTTTTCTCTCATGCCGCTGCTCCTTGGAGATTTTATTCTAAAGCTGAAATAATCCACCGGTTTCTTTCTCTGTCTCCTCTCATTATTTTCCATTTCGTTGTCTTTCTTCTCGCATCGCCTTATTCTTTAATCTCGTGCCGGAACCCCTTTCTTTTATCTGGAAATAAGGAGGCTTTTCTTTCCGGAGATTGTTAAAAGAGATTCGACCCCTACTCTAACTCCTCAAATGCGTTTCGGAGACAGCCTAAACATCATCCCCGTCGCTTTTTCCTCATCCCTTATTTATTTCAAATTTATTTTTTTTCCTCCGCAGAAGTTTTCGAGCCATTGTGAAATGTGGCCAATTAGTTCTCGACAGCTTCGCAGGAGGAAAAAAGACGGCTTTTAATAGGATAGGACATTAGAGGGAGGATGTTTTCTATTCTTCGACCGAACTGCGTCGTCTTCCGCGGATTTGGAGTAATTTAAATGTTAATCGGTTCTTTTGTATGCGACTCCTACACGGAATAGTTTTCTCTTCGTTCAGCAGGGAAGATTTTTAAGGTGGTTATCTGTTTGCAATTCCAGCGAAGCGGCACCTCGCGGAGCATTTCGGAAATACTTACGACCGATAGTTTCTCAAACCCTATCTCGATCCATTCTTCCATTCCGAATCCTTACGATGCACCCATTGCTCGAAACGATTTTCATTGCACTCGGAGTCTTTGAGGGTGATAAAGGCAGATTTATGTTCGCGCATATATTTTTATTTACCTTTAAGCCTCGGTAGATATCGAACCTCACTTCCGTTGGAATGGATCTCGAAGCGATATCGTCTTTGCGGGAGCTGAAGCTTGGTCTAGGAGACGGTATCTGACAGCAATGAATCCCTCCAATGATTTCACGGTGTTTGAGACTTTTGGAGTGGCGGGCGAAGCGATATCTTGAGCTCGAAAGGGTTTTTTGCACCACTCTCCAGAATCCGTGGTACGGTCGATATTTTCAGCGACCGACGCGTAGGTCAGTTACTCTCGAAAGCATTCGCCTGCTTGTAAGTGTTCCGCATGAAATTCATTTGTCGCACGCTCAGATTTGTTTTAAAGATCGCGGTATATGAGGAACTTGAAAGAAATCTCTTTTAACGGTAAATTAAGGGGTCAGTCATAATATTCCGTATGGAGCATTTGGGTGAGATACTCAAGATTTCGCTCCGCATAAGCCCCTTTCACACTTCACCCAAAAGAAATGAGAGAAGCAGAACCTTTTCAAAAAATTTTTTTCATTTTCATACTCGGAAGCCGAGTTTCAGAAAATGCGAGGATTAATAAGATGTTAATCTCTGTTTTCTTCGGTATGAAAGTGCGCCAATTTTTATTTATTTTAATTAAAGCGGTATAGGTCAAAAAATTTTTAGAACGCCCTCTATATTTATTTTCCTTATATTTATTTTGCGGAAATTTTTCAATATATTTTAACTTACTAATTTTTACTTAATTATTC
>KZ308373.1:442914-463479 GCA_000376725.2 Ladona fulva
ATGTACCTATACATCTAACTTTTTATAGAAATAGCAATGTATATTTTCCCTATGTATATATTTATAATTGTATATATTTATTTACATGTATAAATTGTACATATGTACTTGGCTAGTAGAAAGAGCGCTGAGCCAGGGGAAGAGGGGGCCACTCGGCTTCATCTGGCCCCGCAAAAATAAAAACAAAGTCAATTAAATATTTCTATCTATCCGCCACAGTGGTATTCAAGGAATTGAATTGCATTTTCGAGCAGATGCGTTGTCAGCGTAATCTGTTTACGGGGTTGTTTTGGCCACAATATAGTAATTGGTGTTTTATTTCGGTGGCTTAAATTCTATGGAAATAAAATGTAAAAAAAAAGAATCTGAGTGAAGCACTTAGTACATGAATTTATCTTAGCGAGTTGAACTGAAAAATATCCCAAAGCGTGGCTCAGATGATTAAAAATTCATAGGACTAAATTTGAAGTTCACTCTCCTTAATTCTGATGAAATTCGCATCTGCATAATAAGACGTCATTCATAATCAACCGGAAAACACTGACAGGCTCGATATTGGGTTGCGAGTTGGCGTTAATTGCTTTATCACGTTGACGTAATTTACTTCTTTCAAGCTAATAGGGAGGCATATTTTGTACGCAGGAGACTATCATTTCTATCCCCATATTTAATAAGAAATTCTTATTAATCAGAAACATTTTAATGTTAAACGACAGTTTTAACTCCTTTGACTGTACACGTTTCTCACTTGGCTACCCGGAAGCCCCAATAATTTTAGAAAAACCACAATTAAATAGAAATGAAATTTGTGATTTGTTAGAACCATCAAATATTAAACCAGCCTAAATATAGAAATGATTCTACAGACATATCTATGTTTTTGACCTATCTAAGTAATGAAGCTTACATTTAACTCGCAAAAGTTGTTTAGAGAAATTAATATTTTGTGAGAACTTTCGTTGTTTTATGATTCATTGCAATGGAAGTAACTTTATGTTTTTACATAGCTATTCCTCGGTCCATAAGCACGCATCTTTTCCATTCTATATTTTCTATAGGATTAAGATGAGTATAGAAGAAAACAAAGCATGTACTCTAAATCTCCTACCTTTAGTTAAAACGTTTGTAACAGATTCTGCCTTATTCAGCTATAATTTCACTCCACAAAATATCTTCAAATAGAAATATAAGTTATCCATTTTCTCTGAATAATAGCAAATTATCATTCACGACAGTTTATGGTGTTTTCAATAATTTTAGGAGTAGTAGTAGCAGTGTTGTTAAAAGTGCTTCGACTGCGTTGGTCATTTCGCACATAGACTCCCACCGGGAATCGAACCCGGGATCGCTTTCACTGAAGTCGAACGCGTTGCTCACTTGGCTATCTGAGAGCCCCAATAATTGTAGGAAAAGCACATTTAAATAGGAATGAAAGTTGTGATTTGTTAGAACTATCTAATATTAAACCAGCCTAAATATAGTAATGATTCTACAGAAGTATCTATATTTTTGAGAGTAGTAACGATTCCAAACGACATATATCAAGGGGTTCTTAAAGAAGTAGACATTGATACTGCGTCATTATATGGTACTTTCAGATACATTTTCCATGAAATGTTCATTTTTATCAAATTTGAATCGGTTCTCTCTCTAGGAATCATTCTAATTAGGAAGTAGTAGCGAGTATAACGATAGATGATGGCCAAACGTATTCTTATTGGTATTTTTTGTATTTAATCGTTCCTTAACCAATTTGAAGTTAATATTATGGGTAATTTGTGTCAACCATTTGAGCATTTCTAAAATTCTATCGAAAAGAAATTCTCGTATTTTGGAATCGGCCAAACTGAAGCCGCTGATATTGACTGCATGCATTAATTCAAAAACGTCTGAAAACAGCCGACGAAAATTCGAGCCACGAAATATTCGTGTGTTGTCCGACTCTATCTCTCGTCAGTAAAAGCATGAAATGGTGCTGGGATATTGACCTAAAATAGTGGATTGGATTATAAAAATGGCCATAACGTACTTTTATGGATGCTTAAAGTGGACACAAAGTACTTCCATTGGATTACTTCGCTTCCATCGCCGATATAGAAAAATCATCCCAAAACGGAAAGAAATGGGAGGGTTAGTTAATATCTAACTTTTACTTCCAAACATTTGGTTTTCTACAACTCACAAGGGGGTTGACACGGCGAAATGGGAAAACTTATATATATATACTTACATTTTTCGGAGATGGTAGAGTAAAAATTTTTCTTCTTTTGCGTTTGATATAAAAAGAGGTGGTGTTAAGATCTTCAACTCCCATTCCCCTAGCAGTAGTTTACAAACAGCTTGAAGCAATGTTTTAACTAAAGAAGTTTTCTTAAAGTTTATTCAGCTGTTTTTTCGTACTAATAACAGTTCCGGCGCTTCCAAGATTCTGGTAAATTAAAAGCACGTTTCTAAGATATTTTTTTATGTTTGAAAATTTTCTTAAGCTCTTCTCAAACTTCATGAGGTTCAGTATTAGCCTTAGTTCGTTTATTAGCTGCTCAACGGCTACGGTAAATCGGAGTCATCCTTTTTCTACACGGACATTTTTCTTCACGATACAATGAGGACGGAGGCCCAGAAAGTGATATAATTTTCTTTTCCTTAGTTGCGTTACTTCTCAATTTTCCTTATTTTATCGTTTTATGGATGGAAAATATTTCAGCTCTATTTTTAAATAAATCGGGGAATTAGCAGAAATCGTTTTAAATCTGTTATTGGCTCAACGCTTCAAATGCTTAAAAAATTCAAGGCCTTTGGATTGGGACGGGCTATATAAAAGCACTGGGACACACTACTACACTACACAATTTTTATAAAAATAAGTTTTACGATTAGGCTTTCTGCTTGCAGTTTGTTAAAGTTAAATATGGTATTACATGATCAGAGAAGAGAAGCAGAAATGAAAGAGAAAAAGTCTGTCGTAGCCGGGAATCGCACCCGCGTTCTCCACTTTCCGGGGAGGTGCTCTGGCCTCTAAGCTACCACGATAAGAACAACTTCCTTGCTTATATACATGCTCAGAGGAGGCATTTAATTTCAATACATGTAGGTAGGAAACATATGCCAATAAATAAAAGAAGCCACATTTTACGCAAAGACGATATTTATAGATTTTATCAGGAAATATATCTTTCTTTATCAAACTCTGAATGTAGAGATCCTCCCATCAAGGGAAATGACATGTCCGCTAACGTTACTTTTGTAACACTCTTTATCAAACAAAAGCAGGAATGTTCAATATTTTTAGCCTACTTTTGCTATGAAACGGTAATTTGTAATAATGAAGTAATGACTGCAATGAGATTCCTGAAAATCGTTTAAAAAATATGTCGATATAATAATGTTGCATCTTCTCATCTTCTGTTTTAAGCTCAATTTAGAGAGATATTAATGTGTAAAACTTAATTTTTTATTTTAATTTCTGATAATTCCTCTTAATAATATTATTTATCCGTTCCATCGTTTGAAAGTGTAGTCACTTATCTTAAAAATAACTCTTTTATCGCTCGCGTTGTAAGGAAAACTTTCCCAAATTTTTTTCCTGTAGACGATGATTGAAAATATTATGAATTCTCTCCTGCTAAATTAATCATCTTTTTCCCATATTATTATTCCCCTTATCGTTATTCCCAAAAGAAGCATTAATTATTTTCAATTTAGAATTTAATTAATTCATCATCAATTCATTCAATCATTAACGATTTACCTCAACCTGAACTACATATCTTTCTCCTTCGGTGCATTTCCCTCGATATTTCGCGTTTAATTCACGTAATCCGCTTTCAATAGCATCTCAATGATATGGAAATACTTACTATTACTAGAAAATGTCTATAAAAATGACGACAGTCTATCCTTATTGATTGAACTCGTGTAGTTACAATCACAAAAACCGAGACACTTTCGTTCGATTCAGCCGAACAAAAACCAATACGAGATTCGTTTTCGGCGCCAAACTTTTTCGATTTGCTGAGTGCATTTCTGGAGGAGAATTTTCCGGCCGTCGTCAGCTCTATCGTCTCCTTTTATTGCCTATTTAGCCCTCGACCCGCTTTCGAATCGGTTTAACCTGGCCGTTTTGCTCCTCACACGTTTATTCCAACTCTTTTCCCATTTCCACAGCTTCTTAACTAAAGACTTCCAACACGTCGTAAGAACCCTGTTCTCCCTTAAATGTTATTCGAGGCTCCTTCCGTACTTTTCTTGTCGGCTCGTTTAAGGATTTTAATGAACGTCGCTCAAGTCCAAAGTGTGATATTTATAAAAAGCCGTGACTCTAGAAAGATAGCGATAAGCAGGTAATGCTTTCGAAATGATGCCGCAGCAGAACAAGACGCTTTGTTGTGAGCCTAAATAGCATAGCGAGGTTAACAAAGGACACCTGTGAGCGGATACTCCCTACAATTCAGTCCTAATGAAACCTCGCTGTTTGCGGCTATGGTAGAGTTTCATAGAGCCTCGTCCACTTTCATGAAGATCACTGAACGACAGAATGTGCTAAATTATTGCGTAACTACCTGGAAGGTTGCAGAATCGCAGAAGTGGCTCCCTTAAGGAACGGGGGAGGGGTCGTTAAGCAATTCGACCTGTTTCCGAGTTTGTTTCCAAAAGTGCAGTTGAACAATTGTTATGGATATTTTATTAAGGTTCTGAGTAACATATTATTGGCTTTAGCTTCACTTCTTCCTTTAGATGAGGATCCAATATCATTGGGTAGTCTCTATGCAGTAGCATTAATATCTGTGATTATTAGTATCTATCGCATTGCAATACAGACATCGACGTTATTCGTATGAATAGGGGTAAAATTGAGTTAAAAATTATTATAATTATCCTAAAAATCTTCGTTTTTATATTTCCATCTCNCGTTGTCTATATGACATCGATTCATTTTTGAGTGTATATATGTATGATTTTGTGCATGATTCCCTTCCCTCATTGCAAACATGGATTGCGGTTAGCTCGATCTAAAGCAAAATAACATTATTAGAATAATATTACATCATATAAACTTATTTTTGAACCATCCAGCATCTACTGAAACTGCATTTATTTATGCCGCATGAAGGACAAAGCTAAGATCCTATTATTCTTTGCGAAGGAATAGTAAAGGACTCAAACTTTTACTCTCCTTTCGTCTATTTTGATTCCTTCCGTCACTCAATCATGAGAATGTTTAAGTAACTGTTAACGTAATTTTTTTTAGTTTCAGTCGAACCATTTCGTAATCTACTTGCTCATTATTGGGTCCCTGAAAAGACGAGTGGGTAGCGCGTCCTCCTTCGCGGTACGGGGTTCAATTTCCGGTGGAGAAAGGTTGAGGCATTGGATTTGGCAGTAAGAAATTTGGAGAGATACCTGAATTAATAAGAAGTGGATACGGATGCGGTCACGAAGAGCTGATAAAGTGTGGGGGGTCCACACGTTGGCCGCTCGTCAGTTATTTCAAATGTCACTTCTCTAGATCTTTGTTCTCTGTGTTCTGTATCGCCTCAGATTTAATTTTACTTCATTATTTGTTTTAAATTTTTTTTTACCTGCCCAACTTTCCATTATTCATACATGAAGACTTAAGATTAGTTCGTAGATATCTGCCGCTGTATGCTGTAAATACTTTATCTCCTTAAGAATGAACATTTATTTATGTAATCAGTATACCAGTACAATCCTACTTGACATTTAGTGAGCTCTCTCATATTAACATTTTCTAACTTATTGATATATTTCCATCTCTCGCCATGGTTTCTTATAATCAGTGGCCTTACAGGAGGGAATTTCTGATTATCATCTATCTCTTCATTAGTAAACATCCTCGCATCGGAAAAATAAGTTAGCAAAATAATTTGTAAAACAGTTAGTAATAATCAATTATGATCCCCCTCGTACAACATATATGCTCAAATTCTCTGAAGGGATTCAAACTATGACAGGGTCGCAGCAAGGATATATCTATGGGCATTCTAAAAGGTTTAGAGAACGAAAACAAGTCTACTTTCAGGGGCTAGTATAATCATGCACGCTACATCTTACAAGAGGTTTTAAAAATATTCCCTTTAAAAAACTAACTTGATTAAAATTAAGGAGATTTATACGGTTATGTGCTAAAGTAATTGATTTTTCCGAGATTTAGGAGGGGGGTTTTAACCATGAAAACTCCCTCCTCGCTGCGTCACTGTACTAAGGAGATAAGGGAATTTTACGATGTATGAGATATTGGAAGTCCTCAAAGTTTGCGGGGGTAATAACGAACTTGAGATTCTTTCATCCGATAGCCTATATTCAGTTAAAGTTTTCTAGTCATTTCTCTTGCAACATTTCTGCCTTCTCTATTTCATATTTTTGTATTTTTGTTTCCCTTACTGATGATTAACATGTTCTCTTTATGACCAAAATGCCACTAGAAACGCAGCCAGACGAAGTTCCAGTTGGCTTTGATCGATTTTATAAGTTTTATACTGTATGTAATCCATATTTTACACTTTTCAGTATCACAAAAAAATTAAATTCATTTACTGAAGTAAAATTCAAGTAAAGAAATCATCAGTGATACTGAAAGATTCGTTGCCATCATCTAATCGTGCATCTTATTTTACGTCTAATTAGGCATTTTCAGCCTTCTTTCAACTAATTTGGATCGTTTAATCTTTTTGTTAAACGTAAGACATGCGAAAATAATTCCCATAAATCGGTAGAATTTTCGAGTAAGCCTTAAGAAAGCAATCGTTATTGTTATCCCAATCGACTGACTTAACTGGGTATGGTTTTCCATTAGGTTGCTTGCAATTCAAAACTTGGCGCAATTCGGTTGCTTCTTGGATTCTCCTTATAGCTCATTCAACCATCTTATCTCCTTTACAAACCTCTCCTTACAAATTTCCTCCGCACTTGACTTTTCTGCCTCTCCACCTCCTCGACTCAAGCCAATACTTACTGTAGCCCTGCCTTTTCCTCTCTCTCTCTCTCGCCCTTTCTTCGATCAGCTTCCGTTGCCTCTAATTTTCCTTCCTCTTTTTCACCAGCTTAGTCGTCTTTACGAAGAAACTCAACTGTCTTTCACTTTCTGCCATTTCCGCCAATTCTCCCTCCATGAAATCGCAGGATTTTCTTCTCGCCTCACCCTCCGCTCTCTTCCGCACCATTTGCCTAGCATCTGTTCTTCTGCCATCTTGCACTCACGGGTTGATATACTTCGAAGCTTCCTTTCCAAGGCTTTATTCATTCGATGTGATGAATAACTGCGCGACTGGAGATCTGAAATGATCGTGTATTTACCGATAAGAGAAGGAATGAAATTGGGAAATCTGCTTCGGAGTGCGAATCCGCTTCTGAAACGAGAGGAAGCCAAATATCCTACAAGGGATTTATTGCTTCCAGTTTCGTAAATACGTTAACTGGAGAACTTCTCCTTTTTATTCACAGTCTTTATCTCGTAAACGAACTACTGAGAGTAATAATTCACACGACACTAAAATTAATCATTTTGGTCTTCGTACGTTAAGTGGTATTGAAGCTTTTGAAATGTCGATCATTTTTTCAAATGAATTATGTTGGTGTTCCTGCTTGAGGAAAGTATCTCAGGCTACTTACGAATCTTCTCAGTAATTCCTTTCCTCCTCTATTAGCCCTATAAGTTTCAATTCGTTTTTTGTACTATTCCACTCTTTCTTATTAGACATAGTTCATCAATAAAAATTGGTAAATACAGCTTTCTCTTACGATGGAAAAGTTATATATAAAATATATTGATTCAGGCTCCACTTTGTGACATTCCATTATACCAATAGGAAATATTAGTATTTTTCAATATTAGTATTTTTCAAATAAAAACTAATAAACAGAAACCCTTCCACAATTACTTATACATATTTGAAATGTTATTTTATTTATATTTGAAATTTTTTAAGATTATTTTTTAAAATATTATTTGATAGATTCTTTTGGCTTCAGACATTATTCAACTACCCTACTCTTCATTTGAGTTTCTTATTTATTGGCCGCGGTGGCGGATTGGTTAGCGGGCTAGCGCTCCAACCCGAAGGTCCCGGGTTCCAGTCCTGGCTAATCCCTGTTTAGAGAATGTGTTCGTAAATAACAACAATTATTAAAATGGATGCAATTTACATAAAAAATACGTTTAAATATATGCCCCTCAAGCCTCTCTTTGATAAGTGGTTAGTGATAGGATCTTTCGGCAACTATGCATACGTCATTGATACGTAACAATCTATTCTGTAATCTTCAAACGTCCATAAACATGTACGAGCGATTCTCGTGTTCTCTTTATATTAAATTATACAGGGAGAATTCTCACCCTAAAGCCACTCAGGAGAATTTGAGGCTTTTCTTTTGGACGTGGGAACCTTCATCCTTTTCTTCACAGCTGCTTAGGTCATGTTTATCGGTCATGCAACTTTTCCATCATTTGTGAATATACGGGCTGATATTATCTTTTGTAAGTCAGAAAAGCGCATATCCATACTGCGAAGTTTGGAAGAGTGTCTTTTAATTTTCATGGGTTCTCAGTTCAATAGAAAACACTCTATTCGAGTAAAATAATTGATATTACCAATCAAATAAGACTGATAACTAATTAAGTACATAATGCAGGCGTTACCTTCTGAGCAAAAATATTGATAGAAATTTGTTTTTACGTAGTGCGTCACCGTAGTACTCTACAAAGTGGCCTATTTGAACCTCAAATCCTCCGCCATTGGCCTTCTAAAGCTCTGAGGCTTACTAAGCGAAATGAGGAGTGAGGTAGTCCACCTTCACTTCTGTCACAGAGGCAGAAAGTTATGGGTACAATTTCAACCCAAATACACTATGACCCTGTGAATAACTTTTTTTATCGCATTAGACCAAAGTCTCTACTCATTGAAATCACTACTTATATATACCTACACACAAGTATTTATGTACATAAAATCATTGACGAAAGGTTAGATGGAAGAAGAGACTTTTCAGTCTCAATCTCGCCTTTAATAAAGACCTTATAATAATAATAATATTGATTGCAATAATTCAATATTCCTCTAAATACAGAAGCTTTCATAATATCACATTCAAGAGTGAGACAAAAAAAGATAAAACCTCTACTGAAAGATAAATGGAAGTGTTTCATTTCTAAATTTACGGTAGTAAGGCTGAACAGACTCACAAAACCTAATAAATAAACCTCTTACAACTATCAAAAGGACATAAGACTCATCGCTAAGCAAGCAGAAGTTGTAATCAGCTCCAACTTCTTGCGCAAGAATATTTGCTCGGAAAAGTGCATGCGGAGTAGCAAGGAGAACAATATTAGCCCATTGATGTTTAATAATGAAAATCATGAAGTCAGTGGTAATTAAAATCCATCGCGGAATTCTTGCGCAATAATATTTGCTCGAAAGAGTACGTGCGGAGTAGCAAGGAGAACAATATTTGCCCCATGATGTTAAATAATGAAATTCATGAATTCAATGGTAATGAAAATCCATCGCGGAATTCTTGCGAAGTATGTAGTACATTTTGATACACTCTTACAATAGTAACTATATTTTTACGAGCTCCTGAAGTTAATAATATCGGACGAGGTCGAAAAGAAAATTGCGAAATGTTTATAGCTTCGTGTCCAATGCACGTGATGTTATTGGATGCCTCCGCACGGTCCGAAGATAAGAGCAGTTTCGTTTGTTTCTATAGCCGCAGGCGGCGAAGAGAGGCGATAAGATGCTCCCTCGACGCGATCGATTTACACAGCGTCTTAGTAACGCTACGAAGGCGCGGTCTTGTACACTTCTCTATTTTATTTCTATTTGCTGAATGACCCAGTTCAGTTCCAGAAAGTCTATTGGATATTCATACACATACTTCTGCGAGTAACCACTTCCTTGTTCACCTTTTGATTTTACACAGATATGCAGAAAATTTGCTGTCGTTGTTATTATCATTAATAGCGTTTCAGAAATGCTCTTAGTCGCAAGTTGCGTTTTTTGAAAGAAGTAAAACTAGAAGCTAGGCAGCGACTGCTCGATTGCTTCAGAGAAAATACGTTGCGTTTTTCGAAGGTGAAATCGGTGTTATGCGATCCTATTTTACTTCAGTTTATCCAACCATAATCGTACAATAAAAGATATAGATACGAGGGCAAGTCGTTCAAGAAATCATTCATTTCTGAGGACGGTACGAAAATTACTTTTTAAAAATTAGATCGAACACTCGGCCTTTTACACACCCTGCAACACGCCGAGAGGTGGCTTTCAAGGTATTAATGTAGAATGAATGAACTCTTTATTAATGCGAGGTTAGGCCAAGTTGGCCTCTCTTCATCCTAACCTCAATTGTCAGTACATAAGTTAAATTTCAAATTTAGAGCGAGAAGAAAAGATACAACAACAGCAAAAAAATCTGATTTTGCGGATAAAAGTCTTCTCAATTGAAGGTCGAAGAAGACGAAAACCCTAGTGTGCGGGAAAACACCCACACAAAAAAGCAATGTAGATATGTAGACAAGAATCGTGTATTTTTAAACTCAATCAGCCGTGCCAGGCCCAAATGACATTCTCACCTTTGAAGGGATTACACAAATAAATCTAAATTATATCAGTAGTGCAAGGAATAACAAGTGTGAAAAATAGCGACATGACTGGGACTGGGAACCCAGGTCTCCCACTTTCCGGGCAGGTATTCGCTATTTTTCGCATCTGTTATTCCTTGGGTTTCAGCCGCACGGCTCTTCCGTGCTTACTAGTTTACCTTTCCTTAATCCTTTATATCAGTTAGCAATATTAAAAACTCCTAAAACCGTCAAAAGAAACTTACGATTGCTTATACGTATTTCGGCCCTCAAGGGAGCCTCTTCAGAGCGTGACGACCGGAGAGGTTGAGCACAACCTAAGTTGTAAGTACAAGTAAAAATACACGCAGCGAGAAAACGCCTTTGAATGAACGCCTACGTAAGAGAAAACGCATAAACACGTTTTTGTTAGTGAGTTTTAGATAAGTTTCTCTCGTTTTCAAAGCACTCTGAATTCTTTATCGCCAGGATAATGTGATTATTCGGGTTACAGCGGTTTTTCGGTTTTACCCTTCTCGATGAATGCTTTAGGTGTAACCGACTTAATCGATTGTACTCCTCAAGTCATTCCTTGTTGATTGATCTTAATAATCGTATTTGTCTATTCCTAACGGCCACGGACTCGTCTTCACTGACGGTTTCTCAATATAATTGTTTGATTGCCTGATTGATTGTATACATTATCCGGAGGGACGAGCTCCGCGAATACCTCAGTTCCCTTAGTCAATGTGTTGATTAGATAATGAGACTGGATGCAAGGCGCATCTCTTCCATGGACAAGAGGTTCATTCGCGATAGGCAGGCTTCGGCGATATCTTTGGCCAAAGTGTATACGAGTAACACTAAATTACCCGCCAGAACAAGCACCATGTTTTACGGCGCTGAACCTCACTAAGATAATGATATATTGCTCTGCAAACAGCTCTCATTCTCTAGAGGGTCGATTGTTCATTGCTGGAGGCGATTAATCATCGATGATAGAGGGTGCGATGGTTATCCAGCAATTAAATTTCAAAACTTTTCCTTTCTCTATGAATCGTCCTCGATTCCCCAAGCTTTAACCCTTCACCTCTGACCTAAATCCATCCTATGAATAATTAGTCAGGAAAACTTCAACGGGAATTTAGGTACCTCTTTGGAGGTGTTAACTTCTGAGCTATCCAGTTTAGAAAATCCTGTTAGAGATTTTTTCTAACATGAAGGAGTATACAATGGTATAGACTTAGAATCACCGTCCTAAAGTAAAACAAAATTACTTGTGAAAGCGTTGAAAAGTGCTTCGTTGTAAGCACTCCTACATCACAAAGAGTTAACGGAATTTGAATGACGAAGTGTTTCTAAAGTATCCGAAGATGGTAGACGCAAGGAAAAATTGTAGATGGCTGACAAGGACTAAAATAAATTTCAATGGAATTGATTTGATTTGGTTGGAGAATATGAGACGTTTATTCATTCACTCTGACGTGTTTCTCTTTTAGGAATACGATTTCCGACCCTCGGCCCATCGTGGATTTATCCACTGTTTTCCTCGTTTTTAAACTTAAATGTAAGTGGAGTTCTTTTTGTAATACGTCGTCCATATCGGTCACATATAAAAGTAATTCCTTAAATCATTATGAAAACATTATTATGATACAGGCTTGTTAGCGAGGACACACCTCGGTCTTTTGAATTTGCTTGGAACATCCTCTAGGATGTAGTTCCACACGTTTTGAAAAATTTTCGAAGGTATATTTCAATACATTATTAATTTTTACCATACCACTGCTCATAAGCTCAAAAATTGCTTAATGCTTCCGACCATAAATTTTTCCTAGATCAAGTAAAAGCAAGTAGTTTCAAAATTCTTTTAAGAAGTCAGTCTCATATCCAACTTAATTGATTTTTTTGAGATTCGCTTTGCTTTACCTTAAGGGAACTTTAGGGGGAACATACATGAATGAGAATAGATCTTGTCATAATTTGATTTAAATAAATTTTTGATTTGGTTTGACCGAGTAATATGGAAGGAATTAGGTGGATAAGTTTAATTGATTATTATCGTGCCATAAAGGAAAATCTATACGAATTATATTCATCATGCAATATAGTGAAAAAAATTATCAAAATAATATATCATAATTTTATACATGCAAGAAAGATTTGTGTGACGTCAAATATTTACACTATATTGCTACTTTAATGTTACGAGAAAAATAAAATAATAATATGAAGGATCTGAATAGTACATGACAGGATTACTCAATATATTACTTTTATGGAAAGAAAAGATGAACGCATGAGAATTAAAATAAAGTTTTCTAATTAATTTATATGAATTTAAATTTTTAAAATTCATAAATTAAAGTAAAAATTTAAGAAGTAATATAAATAGGACACTATGCTCAAGAAATACTCTGTACAAATATGTAGTATTCAGATTATAAGTGGATAAATTTGCCTCAAGTAAATCTACAGATTATTCATGTACTCAAGATGCTGGATGGTCAATTATTATATTATTGGCATTATAATTATAAACGAAGTAATCTTTTCCTTCGATTTTACACGGGATATTGCATTTGTTTTCACAGTAAAGATTTAATGAACTCTTAATCTATAACAAAAAATTAGTAAATAACTCATTGGTTGTTAGTTAACTAAAAACTGGCACCTTTAAAGGTTTCCTTTGTTCCTCTACAAAAGGGATTTCTTGGACGTGACACTTCTCCGACGACGCAACGAAATCTCTCCCCACTTCAAAGGAGACGACAACACTTCATCTGCGGAAGGCACCCCGGAGATTCGATCTGCTAGTGGGACGGATTCCTTATGAAGGAGCAAAGAGTGACTCGGCCTCCCAATGGATACGCCGGAATGAGGTAGGAAAAAATAGCTCACTTACGACGTATCTGACGGAAAATATCAACGTCTATTTTTAAGGCACATTTTTACTTGAGGAAGGATTTTAAAAGGATTTCGGAAATACATTTCTAGATCTTTAGAGTGGTTTTGAAGGCTTTCGGATAAAATATTCAATGGGTTTTCCGTGTCACAATTTTAAAAATCTTTCTAAATAATTTTCCGTCTGTTATATTTCAAAAACAAGCAACAAACCCTTACATCGATAGCGTTTTAAGTCGATCCAAAAGGGTATTCCTTGTCAATTTACGCTTTTCTTGTGTCGCATGTTATCATTCTACTGACAGAAATCCGGAAAGTTTTCCGAACGTTTTTCTTTTAACTAAAATATGACTGCGAAGGTAGAGTCTACACCATTTATGGAAACTGAAGATCTTATCAGAATTGAAATATAACGATTCCGGAAACCCTTATATTGCTTGTCAGGTGACATGACATGTGTGATATATTGATTTATGGATCCTCCTCTCTATGCCCGTCTACAAACAGATTTTAAACCTCTCCGGCGAGTTTATTAATTCTATTCCCATGTATTGCTGGACTAAAATTTTAGATTCGAGTAATGATAGATAGTTTTAGTAGGTAATTGTTACTACTGATTATTTATCTGTTGGTATAAAAATTGCATTTCAGGTTCTAGCAATGCCAAAGTTTACTGCTACTGTCTAAAATGTCTCTTATATACCGCACCTTCGAAAAATTTAATTTTTGTCCTGCTTTTTGGTATATCCCCGTCGAAAATCCGATATCGCACCGTAGTATTACAATTTATAGACTAGAATAGAATAGTTTATTGATAGATAACACTTGCAACATTAACAGTACAAAGAAAGGAACTGTTTGCAAGTTGGTATCCCCTATGTTATGCGCTAAACATTTTTACAATTTTGTTTTAATTTACAAAACATTTTTCCAAAAAAATTACATTTACAAGACATTTTTTTACATTTTTACAAAATGTACATAATATTTCATATTTACATTAGCATCTTCAAAAAACTCTCTTACAGAATAGTAACATTTTTTCATCAAAACCTTTTTATATTTTTTTAAGAATACTACATGGTCTGTAGAAATGTTTGTCTCGTAGCAATAGTTTGTTGAATATCCTTCTACCCATGTACCCATGGCTATTTTCAAATAGTTTTAATTTGTGTATTGGATATTGCAGTATATTTTTTCCCCTTCTCTCATATATATGGTCTGATTGAGTGGTTTTCAGCTTATCAAGATTAGCACTGACGTCACACATGAGTTCATACAAGTAAGTGGATACATTAGTATGCCATTGCTTTTGAAGGCTTGCTTGCAAGACTCTCTATACCCAATATTGTTCATAATGCGCATTACATTATTTTGTGTTTCGTAATATTATTTCTTCTTAGGTTTCTATAAGACATCAAGATAAGTTTCGAATTTGTGGTGATATTTGCATATATTTTAACCCACGCGTTTTTTCAACATCGTTATGAATCCTTATATCGAAATACATCGATTTTATGGGGCACCCGTGCTCTCTGTATTACATAACTTCCTCAATAACGAGGACGTTAGAATCTGTTTGTCTTCTTCCAGTATTTCACTTCTCGAAATATCAAAAAATCTTAGGAGAAAGCTTTGAAGGAAACAAATTCAAGAAAAAGCGAATATGCTGGTGTGGGTCAAAGTTGGGAATTTTCTTCCGTGGATTGGTCTCTTGTTTTTGGAAGTTTACGAAATTAAGTATATTCTACCAACTGGCCATTATTACGTCTGAAGATAACATTTTACGGCATTATTTTTAAAATGAATACGTGCTCCTAGTATTCATAAGTTTAGGGCGCCGAAGAGACCCTAAAGTTATATACGGTCCAGGGTAAAAGGACCTGGTCGGTGTGGGTGGCCTCCATCGACCCTCCAAACAATATCTTCCACCCAAATGGTTCCTCTCGTGGAAAGTGTTCTGAAATGGAATCGACTGAGCCATATGAACCCTACTCGCTCTCACGGTACAATTTTTGTTAGAAAGTACTTTAGATATTCAAACTTCAGTAAGTTAAGTTTGCTGTGCATTCCGAATTATTTTCAAAAATCACCTACTTTTAATGTTGCTGTATCAGCTTATAAATCACCTTCGATGCTAAGATCTCTCCCCTTGATTCGTAAATTATGATTGTTTTACATATGTATTTGATATTCATTTCTTAACGTCCGACCACTTATTGATTCCAGTCCAGTAAAAGTATATGTACGACTGCAAAGCTATTTTTCACTTCCAAGCTGGAAAAATACAAACATACATTTTCTTTAGCTTCCTTAGGCTAGTTTTTAGCTGCCCACGTTGAACAAAATGGTTTTAACCCGTAGTTCGTGTAGTAATGGTGTTACATGGTTATTGCAATGTAATTTATACGAGAGATAGGAATCACTAGTACGAAATGGAAACATAAATTATGAAAAGTTCCAACTTCTGATAATCTTTTTTTGTCTTCCGTAATTTTGTTGAATATGGTATGAAGACGTGATTGTTCTGAATTTAAGGTACAGAGTGGTATGTTTCCGCACAAAAAGTGCGATTTTTTTTACCGTGCTCCTTTTAAAGGCGTTTCTGTTCTACCAATTTCTATTAAAGTGAAGAACAATGAACGAGAGTTTATCTCCTTCTGTAAAATAAACGATTCAAAATGATCATTAATTATACGAAAAATAGCTTATTTGATCGATTTAGGAACCTTTTCCAATTGTGCAACCGTTTCACATCTCCGTCTTGGCGGTGGAGTCATAAAAGAAAATAGAGGTAGAAATTCTCTGAGCAGTAAGCTCCATTAAAAATTCTCCCCTAGTTCCTAAAGTTGTATGTGCGAGAATGCGGTAAACTAGCCCTTTTTGCGTATTAATCTTAACATGGGGAAAGCACTTTCTTCCATCAAGTCCTGCCTTAAAAATTTATCCATTGTAATCAGGGTTACATAATTTGCAGAGGTTCCCTTTAGTATTCAGGCACGAAGAGTACTTTTCGCTTCTCTTGTATGAACGTAGAAGGGCGTATCGGACGTCAGGAGACAGCCTTGTTAAGGAGGATAGAGGCAAAGAAAAGGTAGGGAGAAAGATAGGACCTGTATTTAAAAGCAAGGGAGACAAATGACGGGAGATAACTCGTCTTTAAAGCTAGAGACCTCTGGAGATCCGGTGAAGAATGGGAGACTGTAATTCCACTTGCACTTCGTAGTTAAACCTTTAAGCCTACTTTTATGGGGGCGTGTTAAAATCATTCGATGTAACTTGCAGTCAAATTTCAGAGCTGCTTCAGTTTGCTCCATTATATGTTTAAATTAGAAATGCAAATCTTATGTTACTGAATTGCTTTCTTGTATCTAAAACTTGTGTCAACAGACACCATCTGATATTTTCATCGTTCAGATTATATTCCGTTAAATTTTTATAATAGTGAATTTATTATTAAACTTATCCTCCATTGAGAGAGAGAGTACGGAGATGTTAATTTTTGACGGTTTCCCTATTTCATCAAAATTTAATAATAATAAACTAAATATTTAGTAAGAGAATGATCCATAAATATTCGAAGATGCAAACTTGATAGAATCAACTGCATGGGTTGTATCTTCGTGGTAGGACTCCATGATGGAACGAGGTAAAGTCGAACCAGAATATTTTAATTTACAATATTAGGAGACGACCATAGTTTCGACTCATAGAGCTATTATCAGCTAAAATAATGATGACTATGAGTTGAAACCAATACATTTTGTGACTTGTAAAAGTTCCATTTTTCCTTCTTCCTTGATATAAACTTAGATGTGGTTTTTGTATCAGAATTTGAATTTGTTGGGGATTCCGCGGAAAATGATAAAAAATAAAAACAAAATAACTTATTCGTTCCTGAAAATTGAATATTTATATATACAAATGTTACTTGAAGTTTATTCTTTTTTCACCTTCTCAGCGCCAAATTCATAACTCATGAAATGTTTCACTCAGCGATTTTGCGGAATACGACGATTGCAAATGTGTTTCTGATAATTTAAAATTATATGATATCCTTTCACTGAGAATTCAATTCAAGCAAATAATGATAACTTTCCGCTAAAAGTAAAAACAATGCGTGAGATGGAAATGGCAAGGTAAACGTTTCCAGACGATTCTCCAGAGACCGCTTTTTATTCGGAGATATCCGCCGCTGAGGTTTTTAATTTTTATCCTTTTCAGTTGTTGCCTCCGCAATTTCGTATCTATTTGCATATTTATAGACGTGAAGCGGTCCGATGAAATTATATTAAACCTTTTAAAGTTTTCCCAGTTTGATTACATCCTTCGAAACGTGAAAAATTTTAATTGAGTTAGGTTAAAGTTGATGTTAGTTTTGATTATTAGGGAGATATTGCATAGCAGAGCGTTTGCTTTACAACCCAAGGTTTGTGATTTCCAATCCCTCTCCTGGTGGTTTTTGAATTTTCAATCTCCGGAAGACCTTCCAGTGTACCAAGTTGTAAACTTTGTGTTCTCCCTCAAAGGTGAGTAGGTTACAGGCGCCCGGAAGTTGTGCTAGTCATGTTACCCTCTTGTGTGTCGTTGGCCACGAAATGAGGTAGCCCCCTTCTCTTACAACCTAGTACTTCTTCCTAAAGTGTGACAGGAATAGGCAAATGTAAGCGGGTGATTCAGGTCAACATAAATTGTGAAAGCACGAAATCATTATTTAAAGACGATAATTGATTTCAGATTCTATATTAAATATTAAATTTTACTAAAAATGGTGCAAACGAAGTTCTTGACAAGAAAAGACATCGAAAAAGCTCTGAATCCCTAATTTTTGCTATAAATTAATGATTATATTCTAAAATTTAAATAACTTAAAACTTGTTACGACAAGTCAGTGAGTCACAAAAATGCTTCAGGATGCGGGAGGGGAATCTTTAGAAGATAGAACGCTTAAACAAAGGATAAATCTACTTAATAAATTTAGAGAAAGTAGGTTCACAGATGATGTAGCTGACATAATGCTTCTCCCATGTTACATAGGCCGTTCTGATACTGCGAGGAAAATCGGAGAAATGCATTCATTTTCCCGCGAACGATACGCGAAAGTAAACGATTAATGAAGTACAGTCATGGTGCTTGCACCCCCTGCCATACGCCGGAAGGCAGCTTGCAATTAGATGTAGATATAAATATGGAATAATAATTAAAATTATTATTGGTTTGTGAGAAAGATTCTCGAGTTTCCACCAAGATAAGTTCAGGTGACATTTCTGTCGCCAAAGTTTTTCATCTCAACCTTGAGGAAAATGACTGTGTGTGTTAACGAAACGTTGGCGACATCCATGTCTCCTTAACTTATCTGGGTGGAAACCCGGGAATCTTTCTTACTTATTATTCACCAGGGGAGCTAAAAATCCATATATATATTTGTCTTATACAATAATGTATGGAAAAAATTAATTTTAGTTTAAATTATTCTGAGATATCGGAATATCATTTTCGCGGAACAGCAGGTGCATGGGAGCTGTCTTAACTGTTTCTTTTGACTTCAGTCGTTTGCCATTTATCTCGTATCATAAAGGACAAGTAAACCTAACAGCATAATAACAAATACAGTTCTGTTTCTAAGGCCGAATATAATTATTTTGATTATTCAATAAAGTAAGTTTTATTACTTAAGAAAGTAATTTTGATTTCTTAATAAAGTGCATTTTATGATTACTTCAAATACTTAACGCCGTAAATATGAGTAACCTTTATTATTCTTACTAGTATTACCTTTAGACACATTAACGCTTTATCAAAAAGTAAATCGAAGTTCTGAATTTTATGTAATCATTGGATTCAGCCGATATTGGATTCCATAACGGTGAAGACAGAATTGAATGTCTTTGTTACACTGGAAATCTTATACTAGGGAACAGTTTCAATTATTCAACAGTTGAAATTAGTCACTAACTAAAGATTTCCTATGGAACTTGGGCATATTTATTTCTGTCTTTATTCATAACTATCAAACTATGATTACCTATGATTAATGTATTAGGTATTAGCTTATGAATAGCGCAATAATTGTCATGGCAGATATTTTGTTCATTTGTATTATACACATATATTTATTGTTTTCCTTTTTCGTGCCTTTCTTATCTCTATTGCCTGAGCAATAATCTAAAAAGCAAGGGAGACAAATGACGGGAGATAACTCGTCTTTAAAGCTAGAGACCTCTGGAGATCCGGTGAAGAATGGGAGACTGTAATTCCACTTGCACTTCGTAGTTAAACCTTTAAGCCTACTTTTATGGGGGCGTGTTAAAATCATTCGATGTAACTTGCAGTCAAATTTCAGAGCTGCTTCAGTTTGCTCCATTATATGTTTAAATTAGAAATGCAAATCTTATGTTACTGAATTGCTTTCTTGTATCTAAAACTTGTGTCAACAGACACCATCTGATATTTTCATCGTTCAGATTATATTCCGTTAAATTTTTATAATAGTGAATTTATTATTAAACTTATCCTCCATTGAGAGAGAGAGTACGGAGATGTTAATTTTTGACGGTTTCCCTATTTCATCAAAATTTAATAATAATAAACTAAATATTTAGTAAGAGAATGATCCATAAATATTCGAAGATGCAAACTTGATAGAATCAACTGCATGGGTTGTATCTTCGTGGTAGGACTCCATGATGGAACGAGGTAAAGTCGAATCAGAATATTTTAATTTACAATATTGGGAGACGACCATAGTTTCGACTCATAGAGCTATTATCAGCTAAAATAATGATGACTATGAGTTGAAACCAATACATTTTGTGACTTGTAAAAGTTCCATTTTTCCTTCTTCCTTGATATAAACTTAGATGTGGTTTTTGTATCAGAATTTGAATTTGTTGGGGATTCCGCGGAAAAGGATAAAAAATAAAAACAAAATAACTTATTCGTTCCTGAAAATTGAATATTTATATATACAAATGTTACTTGAAGTTTATTCTTTTTTCACCTTCTCAGCGCCAAATTCATAACTCATGAAATGTTTCACTCAGCGATTTTGCGGAATACGACGATTGCAAATGTGTTTCTGA
>KZ308373.1:466532-545387 GCA_000376725.2 Ladona fulva
CTCCTCCAATAATTTTTGTATTGGAACACTATCATAAGCTTTTTCGAGATCTATCAGTGCTACATGTGTCTCAAGGTTTCTTTGAATTCTCTTCTCTGCTGCAATTTTAATTGTAAAAATATTGTCTATTGTAGATCTTCCTGCTCTGAATCCAGATTGTTCCTCAGGTTGTTTTTCTTTAATTTCGTTTTCAACCAGGTCTTTTAATATCCTAGAACAGATTCTGCCTATCATGGAAATTACTGCTATTCCATGGCAATTCTTTGGATCTTCCCTGAAACATTTTTTTAAATATTGGGCTTTTATGTTTCATAAAATATTTCATATTTTAATATATGAGCTTCGCCACTCCATGGTGGTAGGTTCTCCATTTAAACATCTTTCAAATATTTTGTAAGCATTACCTTTAACTTATGAGTGCCACATTTGACAAGTTCCGGATTTATATTTCCTGGCCCATTTGTTGTTCGTACGGCCTTTTCTATTTCTTTCATGTCTAACTCTATAATTGTCTTCCTTGAATTTTAAAGACTGTTTTTTCCAAACATTGTGGTCTTCTTTCTTCCAATATTTCCTTGAAATTTTTAACCCATTCTTTATCTGGTATATTTATAATATTTACCCTGTTATTGGTCGGTTCTCTCAACTCCTTTATTGTTTTCCAGGCTTCTGAGCTCCTACTCTCTCCTATATATTGTTCCTTCTATTGGCAGCGTCTGTTCCATGATTCATTTTTCGTACGTGTGACCTCCAGTATTTAAATGCCTTTATATCATTATGTGAAAAAATAAAGATGTTGAACTTCTTTTTGCACTCCGTGTCTTGTTAACTCACTATAATAGAGGTCGACCACAAATTCGCACTCCAACTTCTTGGTTATATGAGCATCATTGTATATAAAGTCGTGTAATAGCCTAAAATAAATATGTTTGACTGAGAACTCGAGAAAGTCTCCCAAAATTAGAGCGTCTCACCAACCACTTCTTAATTCAGAAGGTAAGCACAAACGACACTCACGACAAGAACCATACGAAGGAAACATTTAGAGAGCTATCTTCAAGATATCCGTGAAGAAGTTGAAATGTTCCTTTTCCCTTAGCTCTGTTACCGTCGTTTCAATTATCACTCAACCGCTCCTTCTCTTACTTCATACGTGTGTAGACTAAAGCTCGAACTAACTTTTCCTGTTTCTCAACGAAGTCTTTTCTACACGCCGCAAATCTTCATTAGTATCAAATATCATATTCGGTCTTCTCCGTGTTCAGCGCTCGTTACAACATGATTACGTGCGACACCCTAGAGAACGTGCGTTCTTTACTCATGAAGTATTCAACACTTTTTCGGGTCGAAACACTTTCGAGGATTTTGCTAGGGCCCCAGTTCGTTCTCTTTCATTCTCCCCCTTCCTCTCTCTTCTTCACTTCACCGTTTGTTTGACTTGGAAAAACCAGTGCAAAATTACCTCAATTTATACCGTCTCCAAACTTCAATGTTGCTTATTTCATTATCTTCTTCAAACTTCAAATTTGTGTTATCCTTTTCGATGCTAAGAAAATCTTCCTACGTAACTCTTCAGACAATCTTGAAAACACCTTGACTTTAAATGGAGCATCAAGCACGGAACCTTACCTCCTTCTCCTCCGAGTATTTTTGAAAAACTACCGAGTTTCATCTTTCGCTATTCACTCTCTCTCTCTCACCGTCCAAATAAGAGTTCCTCTTTTCCTGTTTGTCTTACTCCACTTCAGTTTTCGCCTCTCTCCTCCTAAAGAGCATCCGCCTCCTTCAAATTTTGCATTTACTTTCACGTTCACTTGCGCTCCTCGATTCCCTACTGATAAGTTATCGGATCTTTTATGGACGTGGTGATTTTCTCTTGAGCCATTTTTGATAAAGAGCGCTGAAAATTCCTTTCAACATACTCTTGTTTTCTTCCGTCTCTTTCCAACTCTCTGTTCGCCATATTTTAATCGCTCTTCTAAATCACGGAATACTTATTTTCTGTTGAAAAAATAAACTTTCCTCTAACGAATTGTAAGTTAAGCAATCTGGCACAAATGCCATCGCTGTTCTAATTTCTTTATTTAATCTACCGCCAGAGTCTATTTAAAATTTATCGAGATAAGGAAAATAATTGGTGATGAAAACCGAAACTAAAATGAAACTAAGGTTGAGAATAGTTTGTTTCATTTGCTGCGGAATTGATGAACGATTTTTGTCAAATTCGTCATTTTGACGCGTTAATCGGGAGTTTATTCTTTCTCCTTTTTCTTTCGTTATTATTTTTGAGAAACCTTGCGAAGAAATATTGCTTTTGTTGCATTGAAATGGGTTTCTCGATCTAAATTTTCTACGTATGTAAACTTTCTATGCAGGTAAAGATTGTCATTGTATAAGGCAAATTAAATTCGTGAACCAAACTTATCCTATATATATAAATCCTATCTAAGAAGTAGAAGGCCAATCCAATCGAATAAAGGGAGGAAGTTACAGATAATCGCCATTTAGAGTTCATAGGTGCGATTAGTGAATGTTACCATTGTTAAATTGAAGGAATATTTAAAAAGTTTGAAGGCCCCTTACTGAGAATTGGAAATGGAAGAGAAAATCCTACCCTTAGCTTTCAACTTAAACAGCCATAACTATCATGAATACAGCGTTACCAAGACATACGAATTCTTCGATGTTGAATTAACTCAAATAAAACATGCAAGGGATATTAATAATATGAATATGATGTTTCTCGGCTTAAAATTAGCGTTTCTTGAAGATTTCACAAATATTCAGCAAAGGGCGTGGCCACCATATCTTAGTGCTTTTGATAAGTTAGAGAATAAGACAGATTTTGAAAAACTTTGCTGAACGAAAAAGGAAAAATCAGAATTAACCAAAAAAGCCTTCATTGGATTTGCATTTACCTTGTTATGTTTGCTTCCTAAAATCGTTCATTAGATATGTTTTAAAAGACATACTCAACATTTGATCGAAGCTAATAATCGTCATTTTAAACCCATCTACATTTATTGGAGAGTTTCATTCATTTATATTTATCGCTAAAAATCGATTAAAACTAGGATTCTGTAGATTTTCGTAGGTTTGGTCAGTTGAATCATTTTATTTTATGAAATGTAATACGAATTTCTGGATTTAAATAAAACGGTTATAGCAAAACTGCAAATTTAATACATGTGCAATGGGGTGCAATATAGATAATACTCTCGTACATTTATAATTGTCTTAAATTGAGTTTAGCTTACTTTATGCACATTTCCTTAGCCAGAAATTACTTTATTACAGAGCAAGGAAACGAATTAACAAATTATCCGAATGATTAGATGAGATATAACCTTATTTACCGTGTAAAATATAAATCTCCTTTGGAATACGAACCGGTCGAGTTACGAATTAATTTCTTATTTGAGGCACCGCTGTATTATTAACGTTGTAAGCTGTGCTAATAATGAATGATTCCTATTCCTTATCCAATTTTTCACTCCTTTACTTTCGTCTCACTCGCTTCATTTGCTCTTAATTTAGAATCCCGAATCTCTTAAATTCTCAGAAGCTGCCCTTCACCGCAATTCTCCGCCCATACTTTTCCTTCGCCGAAAAACTGCTCTCATCCCTCACGACTCGTCATTTAATTATTCATTCGTTTCATACATGATGATGAAATTATTTCCATCGCTAGGGATTTGTTGAAGGGTGACGTCGCGGCGAAAGAGCGACGACTAAGAAAGATGACGTCACTTTCACTCGTGTTTGTCTTCTCATCTCGAAGAAGCTCTCTCTGGAATTCTTTCGTCTTAATCATCGCGGTGAGGGAGAGCTCCATCTTTGCCCTTTCGTTTGCAACTCTCTTATATCCGCCGAGAGGTTTTCAGTTTGACTTATGAAAAAAGTTAAAATACGTTAATTTAATTTAAGCGATCCATTGCCTGTTGCAAAATGCGGAATAGAAACCCACCGAGCTCCCTTCTCACGTTTAATATAAATGTATCGGAAGCTTTTGAGGATTTCTCGGAATATACGTAACTTGCCGCTATTAGTTATTCTTAAAAGTGCTTCTACGGATTATACTGACTACGTAATTTTGCATGTAGGCCGCCACCGGGTATCGAACGCGGGACCGCTTTCACCGAAGTCGAACGCGTTGCCCACTTGGCTATCCAGGAGCCCTTTGCCGCTATTTTTTATATTATTTTTTTTTATTATTATGCTTCAGGGCAGCTATTGGTCTCGAGTTTCTTAAACTAATATAATTAATTCTTCTTGGATCAGTAGTCAGAAGCAATCGCCATTGAAACGAATATAGCGGAAATTATTAACTAAATTAAAAAGTTTTGTTTTATTTATCAACCTATCTTCAGTCTACCTCATTCCGCTTTTACACAAGGTTAGCGATACCTCTGTGAATTTGAAATATTTCTAAATATTAATAAACGAAAACTTTATAAAAGCACGTGGGGCAAGAGCGGTTAGCGGTTCTAAAATTGTTCTCCATTTATATTATCGATGGAGCCTTCTGTTGGTAAAATTCTATTGTGAGGATGAATGAAAATTAAATGCGTGGTATCTCAAATAAATTTCAAACCTAATATACTTCGAATGAATGTATAAATATTATAAATATAACGAGAATCTTTTTGTTATCAAGATAATATGTCAAATCTTCCAATTATCAATCGAAAGAATCTTTTGAAATCAAAAGTCACGATTTAAAAGTATTAAATATTACATGCAGGTTAAATAATTGTAGTACTGTTAAAAGTGCCTCGACAGAGATAATTATTTAGCACATAAGGGCTTCGGCCTGGATACGAACCCATGACCGCTTTCACCGGACCATAATGCGCTGGTCAAGTGGCTAACCATGAGCCCTACATGTAAGTTAAACGTATGAAATCAACGACAGATGACGCCTACTGCATAAAGCGTTGAAACTTCCGGCTTCTGAGCATTTTCTGCTGCAGTTAAATGTATATGAAGTTGAGATTTTTATGCATGCTCTCTATGGTATCCAAGTCAAGGAGTTTTCTATTCAGTTTTCCGAGTTGTCTTTTTCCGTGTTGAATATTTTCCGGTAAATATTTCATATGCTCGTCGTTTTCAGCGAAAAGATTTCTCGCGCAGACTTCATATGCAAATCCCGAAAGAGAATTTTTATTTCGAAGGATCTTTCTTACGATTTCTTCTCAGGTACTTCCTTCGAGGCAACCCGGTAACTTATTCACCGCATTTCTCGCACTTCTCTCGACAAGTTCCGGAGCGGTGTGCTGTTAAATTGTTAAGATTCTTCGTAGCTGAAAGTACAATCCACTTGTCTGACGAAATAGCCGACTTTCTTAGGGCGAGGCTTCAATGAAATATATGAATAGTCGTGAAAGGGTGTAGCATTAATCTTCATCTCACATCAAAGGTTATAATTTCTTTTGAGGAATTTAAGTCAGAAGAATACAATTCTCATTAATTTTTTACTTTGAATGAATGTTCCATTACTTCTTGATACTATAAAAAACATATGGAAGAATTTTTTTTTGTAATAATGCCAGAATTAATTTCGGATATAGGGATTAAGAATAAGTCATTCAGCTCAAAGAGAAATCCCCCAGGAGGCTCCCGGGTAGCCAAGGGGACAACGCGTTCAACTTTAGTGAAAGTGATCCTGGATTCGATTCCCAGTAGTAGCCAACCTACGAAATGACCTCAGCTGTCAAAGAACTTTTAACAATAATACAACTAATAATACTAGAAACCCCCAGTTACGTATTCTATAATAAACATTTTAAATCAAATAAAATAGTAGAAAAGAATAGCATGTACACATACAAACATATACATATTAACTAGAAACATTATAAGAACTACGAATGGTAATAAAGACAAATAATGGATTTAATTTGCAACTGCTATCTTTCCTTTTGATTTCATACAAGGAATTAGTGAAAAAGTTTACAATTTACGCTAGTTCGTTGGCATATTACAAGGTACATGGCCCTGGCTATTCTTGAGATGAGAAAGAATTTATAGAAACCTCTTTCTTGAAAATGACACTGCTAATAGAGGAGAATGTCTAGTCTGAACCGCTAAACCAAAACTTAGGGAGGTTGAATCAAGCAAACCGCATGGAACATTGTACGAGAAGGAGGTTTCAAATACCTTACGCTAAACCCATACCAACAGCAAACATTGAATATAGATTACATAGCCATTTCCTGAAAAATTGATTTTTTTGTGAAAGCATACGATATTATAATAGCTGTCTTAACCTTAGACTATGAGAAAGCGATAATCGGTTTTTTAACTCTGCACATTATTCCCCAAAACTCCTACCGAACCTTCAAAAGGCACTAAGGCAATGGACTGAACTGAAATTGATGACCTCACGATGTGCAATCTTTTCTTTAGATAAAAGTATATCACAGTCGATGAAGCAGAGCACTCGATAAGGAGCGAAATATACTACATTGAAAGTAGCTGAGTTACCTTTGACATTCAAAAAAACTTAAACACGGCGCTTAATTACAACGGCCAAATTTCGACGAAACGTTTTAAGCTTTTGAATGCGCCGTTGTCAGCAAAGTTCGAATAACAGAACGGAGTCGGGGAAATCGAAATTTCCTGTGCGAGTTGTTGAATAGTCCATCTGACGGCTCGACCTTTTGAAGGAAATTGTTTCCATTTTATCCTGAAATTCCTCACGCACCCATGTAAGGTTTCTTCCAGTGGTGAAATCTGGAGTTTTTAGTTTTGTAAATGAAAAATATATTTACCAAATCGAAATGAAACCTTTATAAAAGCACGTGTAAGAGCAGCTAGCGGTTCTAAAATTGTTCTCCGTTTATATTATCGATGGAGCCTTCTGTTGAAGAAATTCCATTTTAAGGATAAATGAAAATTAAATGCGTGAAATTACAAATAAATTTCAAGTCTAGAATTTATGTATAAATATATATTTTATATGATATATCAATAAAAATAATTTTGTAGTTAACATTATTACCAAATTGTTACGTAAAATTATGCAAAGGAATTTAAATGACTTGTAAATGGCTAAGCTTTCCATGTAAATTATTTGAAATTATAATTTGAAGTTTGATTAGATATTGTAATAAAATTGTGTGAGGCATTGTCTTCAGGAGGTTTTGGGGGGTTTTCCTCTCGACTTGGGTGAATATCAGGGACAGTGTTTTATATTAGTTTCCCCCATAAATGACTGCCACTTGGCCTATTGCTAATCTGTGGTCATATAAAAGCGTAAATAAACTGTTTACTAAGGCGAAATGAGGCCTAAGTTGGCCTCTATCCTCTAACCTCAATTGTCAATACATGAAATCCTCTGTTTAGGCCTCAACTTTGTGTTATAGACTTAAGTAACTTAACTTACGGAGTTAACTCTCCTTAAGATGTATGTCGGCAGATGGAACTCGCCTTTGGAAGCAAAGGGAAAGTTCCGAATTACCCATTTATGGGAATTACTCTTCTTTTTTTCTCAACTTTGTGGTAACTGTTCAGGACGAGATAGGAATAAAACGACTTTTGCACGTTACCACAGAATTCTAATCTTCAACTGCCTAGGTTTCAACGCATAATGACGCCATGCTTTGAAACATAGGTCTTGGATTAGCCAATACACATTTTAATTTTTAATAAAAATAAACTCCACGAAATGTATACACATCAGAATGTAGGTGAAAGAAAACGCGAAATGAAGCATATAAGATACAAATTGAGAATATATCGTCGATATTAAAGTTACAATCGATATTGATACAATGAGAATTACTGACCAAATCAATGTAAATAAATGAAGTCACCCTATGCCCACAAACGCAGTATACAGGAGGGTTTAAATAAATGAATCGGTATAATAAGCTCGTATTTCATGTAGTTCTGTCTTGTTTGTGTGAAAGCTAATGCGTGGAAAGAAATGTCGTGGAAAGTTAATGCGGATATTTATATATTAAAATTTGAATTATCTTCATTGTATCACATTAGGCACTATCTATTTCCAATTTATCATACTTTCTTTATGTCCTATACTGTCACTAAGTCTGTATAAACAATCTCTTACTATTTCTGACGAGCAGTTATAAAATAGTAATCATTGGAAAGTGATTATTGTTGATCAATTGTTGTTGAGAAATTTTCTGTAAACTTTACTTTGGAGAACTTGACTTGGAGAGAAAAGACTTGGAGAAATGGGAGAATTTTATTACTTATCATGTAGTTCATAAAATAACACCTAACATTCTCAGAGATGTGTTCCAGGAGACAGCCTCATACTTTGTAGAAACATTGATGTTTGAAGTATAGAATACCAATTCTTTGTGGTGCATATTTTAAAATGAAATTAATTGCCATAGTTAAATAAATTTTTCATAAGATGACTCCCTAAAATTGATAGACTTGTGAGGCACTTAGTATATTATTATTTTCTCGCGACATTGAAACTGACGTTCGCATAGGGGTTTAATTTGTTGTTTGCTCATAAAAACTCTAACTGAATTCTAGTGCGATATCGATTAAAGCATCAACCTGCAATGGGATGGTAACAGGTGATTTGCGCGCAGCATAAAGTTCAACAGACCGAATAGAAACCGCATTCATGCTGCTGCACTGGTAAAAGTAATTACGGCATTTTCAACGTCAGCTCCTATCTGTTGATTACTTCTCTCGTGCGACCGAAATACGCTCGTAATAGCAGAGTAGAAGGGAGTAGTTTTTATGCTTCACATTTTTTAAGACTTTTTATTCAAGCGTAGGAATTTAAATATGTTTCAACTTACCTCTCTAGCGATTCAATACTCACTCAAGTAACACACTAACGTTGGATTATCACATACCAGGGATAGTTTTGCATAAATAAGCATTGGTCGTTTTATTAAACCGGGGATCAAAAGAATGTTAATATAAAATTAAAAATCACTTTATATTAGAAAATTTTCCTTTTGTGAAAGCCTGAATTATAAATACTTCATCTTTATGGATGAGAAATTTTCTTCCGAGGAATTTAAATAAAATCTGCCCACAGCCATGTTAAATTGGCTTTCCGAAGTCCTCTGTAAACACAAACAAACGAAGAATGCCTTTAGGAAATGAAATCGCATATATCCTAAATTTGATTTCTTACTAACTTTTTGTCGATCCTTACCCATGTTTATTTAGTTCTGTCATAACTCTTATTCGCTTCCTCTCTTCTGAACAAAATTTGATATTTTAAAAGCAAGGAGACGCATAAAAGCTCCGAAATTAAGGCTTCAGCCTCGGTTTTCGAGGAGAAAGCAAATTTAACTTTCTTATTCTCTGCCTGTTGTTCTCGATCGAAATCAAATATAATTTGGACGTAAGGACAGTTTCCGGGTTATAGGGTTCTGTAGGTAATACTCAGATGTATTGTTAATATTAGAATAGCGATATTTTTCTTTATAATCAATCATTTCTGGCCGTACTTTGCGGAAATACAATAAAAATTAAGAACCAAACCCTTTACAATTTTCACTAGGCATATTTCAAGACTGTCGTACATTTAATTGTATGGATGTTTCTGGAAATACTCGTGCAATTCACCTATGATGGCATTGTAGGCGAATCCGGTAGTCTTGAAATACACCTAGTGGAAATTATAAAGTGTTTGGTTCTTATCATTCGTTAGTTTTATTTATTGCTCTGAAATATTTTAAGTACTGCACTATACCACACCTCGACTCTCACTTATTAAGCGTTCCCTCCTCTTTCGCCTTCCTTCTTTGCTGAATTCCATTCATCCTTCTGTTGATCCTTTTTTCTTGCCTTAAGGGACTTTTATAAAATTAGGTTTAACTCATACCAGATCATTGTAACTGCTGTCCCCTATTTCCTCTTGCTATTATTCTTTTGCTTCTTGACCTATTAATTGTTGCTGTTTTTTTTGTTTTTTGCTTACTTGTTATGAATATCACTTTCAATTGGCTTTAATGTGATAAATAAATAAATATGTGGTGCCGGCTCTCTTACGAAGAGGCGTAACCAAGGGGGTGGTTTTGAGGGTTAACCCCCCCCCCCCTATGAGAACAAAGCCAACCGTAAGTACAAACAAAAAATTTCGACGAGGAATGGAAGGACATACCCAAAATAAGTTTAAGTTATTTTACCAATATATTTTATAACTTCGCGATTTTCAATATAGTTTGTTTGTTGAGTGTATACAATGTTTTTTGTCTCATGGTCATTTTTAGCTTTTGCGTTAATACTTCTATAATGAACTTCTTTATTGTAACTTCTGTATTGTAAGTTGTGAAGAATGGTTGGACATAATGGGTGCTGTGGACTTTTGTGTATGCATTGAGTGTATGTAGATGTTTGTTCTTCTTCTTTTTTATGTGTATGCGATGTTGCCGCCGGACAATTGTCCATTTGTAACGTGTATACTTTATAATAATGATAATAAGCGTAGCCAAGCGAGAGAATACTAGCATGCCTGCAGAAAGTCTGGAAATATATGTACATAAGAAAGGAAATGGAAGAACCGGCAATAAAATTTGAAAACCCCTCAAAACTTTCTCTGTAGCCAGTTTATGGAATTCAGCTCTGCTTCATCGTCTTAATTGCTCTTTGAAAACACTTTTGCACGCGCAACCCAGAGGGCGAACGTAACTACGCTTTGTTCAAGAGCTAACATTTCCAAATATTTTAGCAGAATGCTTTTAAAATTCTGGCCTGAAGATTTTAGCCTGAAAGTTAAATTTTATAAATAAATTTTAAAATTTATGATGGATGCACGAAGCGTAAAAAATTGAGATATTGGAATTTGAATGTACCTTGATATCCCAGGTGCAAATTACAGTTTCTGCCCTCACCCAGAAAAATGTTGTCAACAACCATAGAATCACGGCGACGATTTATAAAAATTGTGTAGGTGTTGACGGAGATTGTGTCGAGAAGTAACGTACGTTTCAGATTACTAGGACGAGTGCCTCGTCGGAAAAAAAATTGGAGGCACTAAATCCACTCGAGCGCACCTCGAATATTATTTAGGGTGAAACTATTTTTAAATAAGTTATAGCTAATAAGGGTTTGCTAAAAATGTATGTACCTTTTAAGTTTGTTTTCGACCGCAGAAAACAAAATGTACTAATTTTCTCAAACCACAACATAATCTGGAAAAGAATAAATGTAATTAATGTAAATAGAAAAATATGATTGGGAAATTTTTTCGTGTCAAACATTTTTACCGATAATTTATAAAATCTTAGTATTTGATCTCTCCATGGTTGTCGGGTTCCCTGCCACGTTGGTAGTTTCTACTGGATGACGTTTCGACCACATTCCAGCGGTCTTACAGAGGAAACCTTCGACCTGAAGATGACCGCTGGAATGCGGTCGAAACGTCGTCCGGCAGAAACTACCAACGTGGCAGAGAACCCGATAACCATGAAGTGATCATCCGAACACCACGGAAATCTACGTACTTACATCTTACAATTTATTCACTAAATATGGAAAGTACTTTAAAACAAAATTTATGATTAAAAATAGATGCCAATTAAGCAATTTTGTCTCTGGGTTAAGAGACTTTTTTACTTTCAGCGTCATTTTACTACTTCAGCGAAACTTTATTGATGTTTTAATTACATATGAATGAAAATAGCATTACGTAAAATAATAAAAGTTATTTTATCGTTGATAGAAGTTATCATTATCTCTTAAATTACTTTAAATTCTTCGTAAAGTGAATTCAGGCAAGCATAATTTTTAAACTATTTTAGCGGAATTCTTTAAATGAATTTAGCGACTTTTGGCTACTTTTTAAAGTGCATCTTACAGCATTATCAAAGTTAAATTGTAATGCCTGCAATCAATCCTATGTGTGTTCATAAACATCTTTAAAAAGAACTACTGTCATATCTAAATTTATTTCTTTTATTATTATTCTTTTTTCTAAATATGTACTTTTTTATCCTTTTACAATTCATTATCGGCCAAAATTGAGTCGTATATTGTGATTATCATTACTAAGAAATGTCTCCGGATTATTCCAGGAAATCATTGATCATGATTCAAAAGATTTCTGGCTAGACGGTACCCTAGACAAATCCTCTAGAGAGGGAATGCATTGATACTTCAACCAAGCTATATATTGATCAGTAAGAGAAGAGGGAATTCCTCAATCCTAATAATCTAATAAAGAGTTGAGGCTTCACTTAAGGTCTCTTGCTTCGCCATAAGAAACATCAAAGGAATTTTGAGGATTATTTTCAACAGCAAAGAAACAAACGAATGGACCCTAAAGAAGCTCCAGTGCCGTGTCACAACAAGAACAGATGTCTTCCTACGCGCAATTCCTCGTTAGCATCAGAATGGAAAGAAGAACGTGCCTTTAAAGCCTTGGGAGCCTTTCTTGCGATCCCCTCAAATCCTTAGAAGTCGTACCGTCTCTAAAGGATTGCCGTTTCTTATTTTCCTTGGTTGATCTTTGTGCTCTCTTTTCCCAGCAATTTTCGATATTTGGTCTCGGTATCAGTCTACAGCATCTGCTCTTCTCCAAGTTGCATCCACAATTCAAAATAGGTTTATGCCTGAAACTGATTATGCGCGAAAAATGTTCCCGATAGTTTTCTTGAAACTATGGAGTATGAGATATGCTGTAAATATTGCATCCCTTTCCAGAATTCCAAGTTAGACTTTAAATATCTTTCCTCAGCTTCACATACTTAGAGTTTTTACGTTGAAGAATCATTTTTCGTGCTGAAAATTTTATTTTGGTCATGAATTGAAATTTCTGCTTATTATTCCTTATCCCTGCTGATTATTTTTCATTCCTTTTTTCGTAATAGCGATCTTTCAAGTAATATTTTGAATCTATAACCCTTCTGATTAATTATTTCTCAGATAAGAAAGAGATAAATAATTCACCAGTAGGAATTTGTTTATGATCGTACATACACGTCATTTATCTTCTATTCATATTTCGTTGAAACTTTTTATCAAATTTAAGTAAGAATTGGAAGAGACGACCTTAGGCGATTAGCTTGATTTTGCTTCTACATTTATTTTTCATTATTATTATAATAAGTATACATTTATTATAGTAATATTTATTATGTATCGAAGTAAGTCGTTTTAAGACAAGCGTCTAAGATATCTTCATATAGAGTGATTTTGAGCTCTGTAGTAAACTTGCTGGTATTAACACACGATTGAAGTCTGCTAAATCTTATATTTTTATCCAAAATTACACGAAAACTATTAAAGAATTCACCTACTTTTATGTGCCCTAAATGATTATTGAAAATTATAACAAATGTGCACCTCTATTACACCATCGTTCTTCAATCAGCACTGTAAATCTCTTTAAGATCTTAAAAAGTTGTCAACGAACAACTTATCTCAAATATGGAGGAGCAAGTAAAATATTAGATTCAACTTCCCTTCTTATTTTTTAAGGAACCGACGCAAATCATAACCAGGACATCATTTTGTTTCAAATTGTTTTACCCCGTATCCAACCAACAAATTTACTGACAAACGGGAGAATGTGAAAATAGATTTGTTCTTGTTTTTTCACAGGAATATCTGATTAAATGAACACTTTGATCGTAGTAAATTAAGCGAATCAAAATAAAAGCAACTTCCGCTCTTCATAGAAAATTCAGTTGAGAATGAAGAGATGCATCCGGATAGATAACTCTCCGCGTTATTTCTTCAAGGTTCATGGATGGTGTTGGGTTTCACTCCGATATTTAACGAATGAAAATGACTCTAAAATCAAACGATACAGACTCAGGGCTAACCTTGTGGTAATTATTAATATCAAACATATTAAAACGCTCCATTAGAGGGAACTTTTTACTATACCACAGAAAAACAATCTACACACGACCATGGTTTCGTAGCATGGCTACATCATCAGACCTGGTGATGTAGCCATACTATGAAACCATGGTTGTGTGTAGATTGTTTTTCTGTGGTATAGTAAAAAGTTCACAGTAATGGAGCGTTTTAATATGTTAATTTAATATTTGGAATGTCAATTTATCAAATGGAATGTTAATACGCATAATTATTTTATGAATAGTTGTATCATCATGATCCCGCAGTTTACATCCGTGTGTAAACATCATTTTGAATTGAGGAGAAAATTTGAACGTTTGTTGCTGTTAAAGCATAATAACTTTCTATTTTGTTACGAACATATAGAAANATATATTTTCTGTATTATTTTGTGCTACCTTTGGTTTTTGCTTTGCTGACGTTAACCATTATTGTTCCAGTAATATCTTTCATTGATAAGATAAATTGTTTATTTTTTCCGTTTGATAATAGTAGCTTTTTGAGTTCGTAATTTACTATATATAACCGATATATCGCAATAATATGTGTTATGAAGTCTATGCAATATGTTTATTTATGATTTAAGTTTCATTTAATATATTCCGGAAAATTTTATTTTAGTTTTTAAAACATTTGGTGTAATCAAACCTCATAACAAATCTCTTATTCTTAAATCGGCTTTTTCTCGGAAATCCTTTGGAACTTAATATTTCCATTTTCATATTTTGTACAAAGATTATTTCGCCTCCAATAGAGGAAATGATCATGGAAATCTTTATTTTCTTTTTCATTCCTCCACGTTTTGTTTATCATTCATTATTTTTCTCCTTTTGCATCCGTTCCGTTTCAGTTTCCTCTCTGGTTGCTTTCCATACACGGCCTTTCTGTTCTTTTATCTTTGAAGGAGTTTTCATATTTTGTGAGAATTCCCTCGAAACATTCTGCGCCTGCATTTCCGATGATTTTTAAATCTCTTTTTTATTCTCCGTAAACATTTTTGATTTTCCCATTCATATTCAGGGATGCGTCTGCTTTCTCATTCGATTTTTCTGCCTATTTCATTAGTCTTCACATGAACCCCACCTTTAAGAGATTTTTTTGCGTTTATAAAGCTTTAAATTCAGGTTTAACTCACCGATAGCGGCAAGTGCATCAATTTTTGTCATGAGACACTAATCTGAAATCCATGGTGTGGAAGGACTATGGAAAACTATGAAACGATGTCTCCCACGTCAAGGATACATTTGTGATATTAATTGAATGAGAAGTGATTAATCGTGTGTTTTATGTGAATATCGTACCGGAGGGCGTTTATCATTCTAGAAACTTTATAGGTTTTTTCTTGCGTTAGCGTAATGATCTTCGCCTAAATAAACCCTGTTTTTTCCCAAATTTTTCTCTCTCCACATTATTTCTGATTGACTGTAACTAAGGAAAATTTTACACATTTGCATTCTTTAATATTTACTACGCCTTGTTAGTGTCAGCTCTCTAATTCATAAGCTTTGCTTTCGGTAAATTGTCGGCATGCCGCATTTGTCTGCGTAATTGTATTCAATTGGATGTACATAATGCCCTAGATCGGTGAGCAACATTCCTCATCTACATTATTTTTATAATATTCGAGAAATTAAACACATCTCCGATCTATTTTACGCTCCGTTTTGTTTTTTGTAAAGCGTTTTATTTTAATGAAAAAAACATGAATAATTCTTGGTTACCCTATGTCGTTTCCATCGGAAAGCATTTATGCCTTGACATTTCTCTCTCAGTTTAATTATTACGCATCGACACTAAATTTACGGAGAATTTTACGTGCTTAAAAGCTCAATTTCGATAAAAAGCGATTTGACAAAGGTTTTGCCGTTTAAATCTTCTCTTCATAATTAAAACATTTAAAAATTTAAAACTTGCGGATTTAAATCTACAACCGTCAACTATCACTTGTAACATTAGCTACTTCATTTTGACTTTCTCCTTTGCACACCATGAACAATAAAACCTGAAAATCTATTTTTTTCATTTAAATGATTGGAGGAGTACTAGATAAGTTGAATCCGTCGGTAGTAACAGAGTGAACCAGAGTCGACGTAATTTTGTAACAGTTTTTGCAGATTCGTTCTTTCTATCTGAGCTTTAAGTAGTATGCCAGAATGCCTTTATCCTTATTCTAAAACGGTATCTCAGCTGTGGCGGATACGTTTCAATTCGATAGCAATCAAAAAAATCTAAAATAATTGATTTATTGATCAATCAATAGATGTTTTCCTCAATCTAAGCTGACTTTCTTGCTTATGTAAGCTTAAAGAAATATAACCATGGAGTGGCATATATTCATTAAAAAAACGAATCAGGCATCTGATGAAATTCATGACATCCAAAATACTTAAATTCTACCAAAGAAATTGTGATACTTCTTTATAGATTGACATAATCTACGAATTATTAAAGTAACGGGAAATCAATTTTTAATTTTAATTTATCTAATTGGAACTGGCAACTGAGGAAAAATTTGAAGTAGTCGACAAAGGTGAAATATGAGGTGTATCAGCTTATCGAAAACCACCTCTCAATCAACTTTCAAGTACACCAAAATCGTGGCTACTTTGGATTTACTATTTCTTAAAGCACCATTTAATACGTAATAATGCCAAGCAGTTATTATGAAAATTAATTTTAATGGTATACTCTCCTCCAACGTTAATACCTGGCCAATAAATTAATATGGTCGCAAGATATGCATTTAGTGTGTATTATTTCATCCAAATATATTACATACATATTTTGTTCATTTTTTCATTCTGTAACTTCAAAGAGCAATATCCAGCATGAGTATTACGCAAGGTCTATCCATCTAAGCTATTTATCAACATTCAAACAGATTTTTCCGAGGATGTCTAAGTATCTCATTATTAAACATAACCCGTTACGATATAACAGCTAATCTACTGTACCAATATAAATAACAGCTAATTGTTCTGTCCACGGGAGGTTTTTGGAGGGGTTTTCCTCCCGTCTTTGGACGAATGCCGGACAGATCTCGTAATTATTTTTCTTACTTCCCCTTAACCGTTGCCACCTGGTCCTCCAACCAAATTGCAACGTTCTACTATTAAATAAATAATCCAATAAAAAGGAGTTTATAAATGTTTGGAGAACACTCCTCGCTAAGAGCTCGATAAATTTGAAGCGGAAAGTTTTGTTACCGGTCGTCTTCCTCGTAAGTGTGTCGCAAGACTAGGCGAGATTTGAAACCGTGGAAAGGCTCCCGCGTAATAGACAATTACCGTAACTAGAAATTATGGAACGGGATCAGTGAGATCCTATTGGCACAGCGGAGTACAGGACAAGGGCTTAGCGGCGTTGGAGACAAGGAACAGGGCGAAAGAGAGATTAAGGGGATTGAAGGAGGAATGATGGAGCGGATGAGGGGAATTTAGAGTGTGGGAGGATGGCCTGCGGGTAGTTAGGGGAGAATGGGATGAGAATATGGTGGCGTGTAGAAGGGTGTCAAGATGAAGCCTTGGTGGGGTATCGGCTTGCTCTTTGGATGTCTCCCGTTAAAGGGTTCTCCCGACTTAATGTCCGTCCCAGAATGACCCCATGTTTGGGTGCAGTGTTTCAGAATGGGTCAAGGAGATCAGCTTCTCTAACCTCATTTTCGATTCGCAAATCCTTGTTTTTTCAGCGAAGAAAAGATTTGCCAAGTAAAGGATGAGGCGTTTTAGTTACAGCATGTACACGTTGGCGGGTGATAAATTAATCCCAAAGCAAGATTCCTCTCTGTAAGTCGTTTGAATTTTAGAGATGTTCTGCACTTCTCAAGTGGATGAAACTCCTGGATAAAACTGATTTATTTCATACTAAAATGGAAGGAATCCAAAATTCTCGAAGTATATTTTAAAATTTCACATTTTCTGAATGCAAGGAAGATAATATGCGCGCAAGAAAATTTAATGTTAATATTTTTGTTTCTTCTTCATGGTGGAATGTAAATTATTCCTCTAGATTCATTACCCTTTTCAAGTTCGGTAAGCCTGATGAATGTGAACGACATACATGAACGCCTACTCTGTAGCGATTCGTAAACCCTTTTATTATCCAGCTGTATGTGCACTTAAGATCTTAAGTTGTATGGTGTAGTTCCCAAAGATAAACTGTATTGTCTCCACTCGGAAAATTATAAATGAACAGGCTCTCGAAGGATTTATTGTAATATCAAGGGATTTTCAATTGATATGCCTCGGTTAAAGAGCCTACAACAAATTCTGTATCCTTTTTCCTTGGAATATAATCTATCATCGCAGTTTAGCTAGGGTTGCCAACTCCTTTAAGGCTGATTCCGGGAGTTTTCCATTCCAAGAGTAGGAAATTCCGGGATATTCCGGCAGCTTAAATTTGAACATAATTACAAATACCGTTGAATGTCTATTCCACATTGATAAACAAAACAAATACGCAATCTGATCGTACTTGAATTAGCTCTACCCATAAAAATAATTTCAGATTACGTGACAAGATTTTCTTAACGGAATCACGTAAATAGCACTCCTAGAAACTTCCATAACATTTCCAAATATCTTTGTATAAAGATGGGTAATAATTTACATTACTCTCAGTCAGGATATTGTCGACGTAAGGGTATATAAGAAAATAAGCATGCAAACTATCCATAAATTTTATCATTTTCAGTGTTGAAAACAGAAACGCTAAAATAGATTCACAATTATTTATCTATGGGTTTTTTTTTCAACACATCGAGATTAATTTTTTAATAGTGTAATTTCTTGTAAATAATGAGTTAAATAATCTATTTTAACTGATCGAAAATATGAGGAGCACTTATGTTGACAACGAGCCCTTTGAAACTGAAAGACTGAACGGTTTCCCTTCGGTATAATTCTAGTTATTGTTCCCGGATTCAAAAAGAAAGGAAGTATGATTACAACTGACAATGAGTTTATTTTCATAAGAAGTGGCGCAATGTAACAACCTAACACCTTCCTTAAAACTAGGAAGTGTGATTACAATTCAGTTTATTTTCATAAGAAGTGGCACAATGTAACATCCTAACACCTTCCTTAAAACTAGCGGCGGGTGATAGATGTCATTACAACGTTTGGGTTACTGTTCAGATGGAACTGTTAGGTTGAATCTCGTTGGGTAAAAGCGGGAGGAAAAACGCTCAGCAGTACGGGAGGCGGGAGATTTCAAAAATTATTCTCCGATTCAGGGAGTTTCTCGGCGAAAACGAGAGAGTTGGCAACCCTAAGTTTAGCCGAAACTACTTATATCTAATTATGTGGAAACTGGAAAGTGTAGTTCATTATCATTCAGTGTCTTAGTTCATTACGTTGGAGTCTTCAAGACAATTTTTCATTATCAAACTCAGACAATAAACGGACTAAATAGAAGAATTCTCGTTGTATGAATTGGACACATTGGTTTTTGAGTAAGTGCTCAGTATCGAATTTATCCTGTTCAGAGCAGTGCGTAACTGAATAATCCATTAGCTTACGCTAAGTAAACTCAGTCAGTTTTGAATCGTCCTATCATTCACTCCACGTAGACAAGTTGATTCGCGGTCATTTAGAGTTGAGCGTAAACTTTTGGTAAACTCATCCAAACTTCAAGGAAGCCATCCATATGAACTGCTCCCTTGTCTCGGAAGTGTTTCTTAAACTCATCTGATTAAATCCGAAGCTGCCAAGTGAATTATAGTGGTTACACTTTTAATTCCGCCGGAAAAGGAAAAAGCGATTGGGGAGGGAAGTGGGAGAAAGAATAGGGTCTGAAGAGCTGTGTACGAGACCGTTGCACGAACGAGAGGATGTGGGAAACAGGAAAGCACTCTTCGTAAAAGAGTTTGAATTCGATTCGATTTTCGTATGCAAACGAAACGTAAGAGGCATTGCCTACGTTCTCTGGCCAGTTTCACAAAGGATACACTGGAAACCGAATGACAAATGAATAGTGCGGCGGGAAATCTGAGTCCCGGAATAAATAAAAGCGTGTATTGAAAAGACGAGCAGCTGGTGCATCTCCGTTGTCATGGATCCCGAAGCGTACAACAATACGAAATCTATTGGCGCGTTTCGCTTGATGGCGTATTGCAAGTGGAATCGGCAAGCAAAACAATGAAACGAATATTTGCTCAAACTGAATAAATAGCGACATTTTTTCGCAATCGTTTTCGGCGGATCTGAAATGACGGCTCAGGTCGATTCCAATTGTCGGCGCTGCGTGCATTTTAGAAATGAGAATAGATGGGGTGATTCTGAAATAATTGCTTTCTATTGAAATTTTTGGTAAAAAGAACACATTTCTGCATAATTTAATTCTATTCATTATTATTCTAAAAGTTCTGCTTTTATATCCGACCGTAGGAACTGCCGTTAATATTTGATTCAATCTGTTTCGGTGTCGTTATGAATTTGAAAAGGTTTGAGATTTCAAAATCGACCATACCCGTACACTATTTATATTCAGCTAAAGAAATCAAAGAACTTCGTGGAATTTTGCACATATTTCAAAGAAAATCGGCGAAAGAAGAATTCATTCCGAAATTGGAACTTTATAAGAGGAGCTTCCTGGACTACCTGTGCTAAACTTTCTCATTCTAATTGAGAGATCACGCAGTTTACGTTAAGCTATTCGATATGCGTAGATTAACTGGAATAACTGCCAGTCGAGTTCCAGCTGAAACTCTAACTTATGTGTCCGAGAAAGGAAAGGGAGATTTATTAGCATCACGCGCGCCTTTGAGAGAGAAGCGTGTTTTGTCTAACCCCAGGGAAATCCTACCGATCGTGATCTTTCGCTGACGAAGATTGATGGAGCAACACGTCCCAGTGCAGAATTGCCCCACAGAGTCAAGTTTTCTTGAGGCCTCTATGATTAATCTGGGACAAATCACGCTTTTCATTGATTCAAGATATAGGTTGATGAAGTTGTTTACGGAAACTTATTTCTGTTGGGTAGACTAAAGCTGCGAGATCAAGACACTGATTAACGGTTACATATTTAGTGTAATGTTGGTCCAGAATGTATGACGGAGGCCCGTTGACACTTCAAGCTGTCCACTATTAGTTACCAAAATTTCTAGAGAGAGAATAAAGCTTTCTGGACAAGATAAGAAATGAGATATTTTGCCTAAACCTGGCCTTGCCTTGTGGAAAAGACCCACGTAAGTGCATCTCAATGACCATATACATTATCGTTTGTCAGTGGAGACTTCAGGTTCGACAGTAGCGTTACGGTTATGATAGAATCCCTCTGGTGGAATTCGCTCCAGGTGAGATCAGATTATCGGAAGCTTCTCGACAAATTCATCGATTCAGAATTTTTAGAAGTTGAAGACATTGTCATTCCGGTAAACAACGAGCGCAATCTTTGAGAGTGGACAAGAAAGCTTTACAAGGAAGTAATCGCTAAAACATATACTAGTTAATTCTGGTAGTTCTTTCCGCAGAGATACGTACAGGATGGATTAGGTTAGCTCTTTGGTGTTGATACACCCCCTGCCATGCGCCACTGGCGGCTTGTGGGGTATGAATCTAAATCTAAAAAATCTGAATTGTACCTTTCGTAAAACTGAATGAGTGCCATTACTTGGTATCACTCATATCTCAGTAGTTGTCACGTTATAAAAGCCAATAAAGAGACTAAACGAAAGTTACATTTTTCTCCTTCATACACCGATGCTCAGGAAAGATATTCCATTCCAGTGTGTAGTAGTAAGAATTTAGGTATTTAAGAATACCTGGAACATAGGTATTAAAGAATTTAGGTATTAAAGAATACCTGGAATATAGGTATTAAAGAATTTAGGTATTAAAGAATACCTAGAATACATTTTTCTCTATCCTATACCAATAGTCAGGAAAGATATTCCATTTATCAGTGTGTAGTAGCAAGAATTTAGGTACTAAAGAATACCTGGAAGTCGTGCGGAGATTTAGATATCAACTAGGATGAAATCTTGATTTACTCTTCAAATAGAAGAAAATTATGTCATTCTGCAGCAAAGCAATCATCCTTATTCGATGAAATAGGGCTTACAAGTTCGATTTTTACTTATCCAAGCCACAGATGCAGATAGAAATTCGACTAAATGTTCTCCTTTGAGTGCCGACTGCTTTCAGAACTGGTTTTTGTTTTCCCATTCGAAATTTAAGATTTTAGAGTCATGAAAATTAAGATCAGCCTAAGATTGCACTGATAACTCGAGTAGGATTCCTAATACTTTTGAAAAGATTTTTTTCTCTTCAGCTTCTGATTTCTTCGTATCTTACGCTATCGACGTTCTCAAAGCCATTAAATTGCCTTGTTCCTCTCATTACTTCCTTTGTCTTTGTCTTCTACGAATTGTTCCAATCTTTTCTTTTTATGCCGATTAATAATGCCGTCTAGACCCTTTTCCTCAAGTACTATCGGGGATCCTTGCACCCCGTGCAAGTATTGATTGTAATCCACCAAATAAGGCCAATCCTATCGCAGGGCGGCCCCAAGTAAACATGGTTGAAGTTTCCATAAGGTAAGTATGTTATGACATGTTCTAGAAGACTTCTGTGGGCGACATGCAAAACTACAAAAATTTAAATATATAAAAAAATAACGTCAGAAATGTCAGCTCCACAAGAAGGAAATGAAGTTAATTTAAAGACAAAAGAAATAAATGTAATTAGAGAAATATAGGGAATGATCTTAGGAGGAGGTCAAGAGATGATCTTAAAGAATGAATAAATATTATTGATAATGAGAATATAGTGTTGTTTATAGATGCGCACAGGATAAGCTGGTTAGCGCACATTGAAATAATGAACATTTAAGTAGCAGTAATACAAAGATACAAAATCATTGTAAACGGTAGTAAAAGGAAAGGGACATTAGGGAATTAGTAATAAAAAGATACAAAAGTATTGTAAACGATAGGAAAAGGAAAACAGGGTGGCAAAAAAGAAGGATGGCGTAATGGATGACTTAAGAACAGTCGTTTCTCAAGGTTTGCGACAAAAAATAAGAAGCAGGAATTCCTCGAAGAATGTTGTAGAGGCGGCCAAGCACTGGGCTGTAGCGCTGAAATAAAAACACTACCGAAATAGCGAATAAAATTGGGCAAATCCTCTTTTCCTCGGCATATTAATTATCACCATAGAAATAATAATTCTTCTGGCAATTATTAGAGAACCATGTACATTCATACGCTAGTTATTATATTCCTCGCGCCAAAACCTATATGGAGTCCATCTGATAGAAAAATTCTGGAATGTTTACCACCACTTAGTAATGGCTAGTGCCATACAGTGCAAATTTTCATCTAGGTAACAGCAACTTTATTTATTAGTAACACTTCATTTTCCTTCTTGTTTCATTTTTACATTTTTTAAATAAGAGAATATTTCACCGCAGAAACGTAATTTTTATTGGAAAATTACTGACACCTGTTTTTGCTATTTAAGTGCAATTAAGTTTACGATCTGTGGATCTTATCGTTTTCTTCTCTCTCGTTTTCTTCGTTGGGCATCAGAGAAATTAATAGAGTTAATACCTAGACAGTAATATCGGTGTTTATGAGCATCCTGTCTCATGGCACTTGTGATTTTCTGGGTTGTATGTACAGATTTTTAATCTCGCATTACAGAAAACCAACCTTCGGAAAAAAATGATGCGTTGAAAATATTGCATTGCGTGTATCTTAAACAGCCGAATCTCAACATTGAATCATTTTTGTGTCGGATCCATTTCTTGTATAGGCCGTAAATTTCCGCATTTGCTCAGAATTTCCACCTGTGAAACGGGCATCCGATGGTGAAAGGAGGTGGTAGGCCGCTCAAATTGATTATTGAGAAGAATTGCCGAAAGATTTCGAGGGAGATATATAGGGGAGGCGAGCTACCTCTCAGTGAGCCATCTCCGGAATTTTAAATGATCGCTTTTAGGGAGCAAGTGCTCCGTGCGGAGAGCTCTGCATGAAAGGCTTACCTTTCAGCGGAATGGAAACTCTTAAAGCCTTCTCCATTTTGCCTCTCAACTTCACGGCATCCGAGTGCACTTTTCTCCTGAGTGACCAAGCCTTACGGAAATACATGGCAAATGCGTTCGCTCTTCAAACATTTTAAGAATTTCAGCACCTTAAGCATTCCCTCCATCCTTTTGAAGCTGTAAGAAATTAGAGTTTTTTTTTCAATCTGTTGCCTCGATTTCAAGGCAGATTAATCGGTGCAGGATCGTTTGATGCGGTATAATTTGATATCTCTACATCTACATCATCTAGGGTTACATGTAAGAAGAGACTTAATAGTCTCAATTCTCACCCGAATAAAGTCGTATTATTATTATTATTATTCTCATAAGCCCTGGCGATATAAAAGAGTCAATCAAGGTAGAAAAGGTATCAATAAGGAAGAAGGATATCAGTCGCTTGAACTATTGACAGGTTTTAGGATCTCTCTTTTTATGCTTGAGCGAATTGAATCTGGAAGATCGTTCCCAGAGGCGAGCTAGAGTCATTTCCACAGTCATAACAGTGGTTTAAAAGCCATTCCTTAGAACTTCAATGTCGTACTGCGATTGAATGAAGTGCACTATAACGCAAAATGCACGGAAAAGGTTATTTTTCTCTTAAACCTACTTTTGAGGCGTGAAGTAACTGCATCATTATTAACTTATTTTGCATAATCAAGTCATCGTCCACAGTATACAACACAGCTAAATTTGTAAGAGTGTTTTTTATATTAGTGTCGTGTATTTGAAAAAAAGATCCGAAAACGATATAAATTAATTGAATAGGAGTATATAATATAAATTATTAGTATGAATAAGGAATAATAGTAGAGGCTGTTTTCCGGTGTGCTTTAGCCTACAATCTGGTGTATATTACATGGAATAGTTTTTGTTGAACTTCAATATAATTATATGTACGGGGTGTCGGTCAAACGAGGTAGACCCATATGTACCGTTAAGTAGCGTTTCCACCTGAGAGTAAATACTGCCGTCTGTCTGTCTTACTACTACTGTCGGTCTCGCTAGCAGTCGCTCGCCAGTGGACACACATCCGAGAGTAACTCGCTGGAAGTAACTAGCTTCCAGCGAGTTAAGCTACCTTAGAACTTGAGAGTTTGGTGTTGCTCGCTATTCGACACGTTCTCTTGGTACTCTCGGAGAGTAGCTCTCAACTTCCGAACACAGTTCGAATTGTGAGAGCGACTCGCGAGAGTTTGCTCAGGCAGAAAAGGCTACTTACAAGTTTTGGCCAGCGGAAGACTTCAGAGACTTAATTAACATTAACCTGATTTAAGTGTTGTAGGATGTATATTGCCAAGAATGTCTAGACTGGATAATGAGGAGAAGTGTTTAGAAAAGAATTATTTTCTCTCTCAAGTGGATCACCGCCTGAGAGTGACTCTCGAGAATTACTCGCGTGAAAACTCTCAAGTAGAAACGCACGTATAGGAAAGAAAATGGATAACGGCTGTTAATAAGTTAGAGTTTTAAAACGCTCCAAGAGCCATTTCGCCGGCGGTATCTTCAGAGGTGGAAGAATACTAGCATTGCCATTGAAATGTGCATTAGATGATTCCTAGAATTCCGGTCAATCCTTTCCGTTGTTCCAACACTTACTTTCAGCGGGAAGACAGGAGCCACCGGCGAAACGGAGTGTTTTCAAATTCTAAATTATAGCCGGGAATCGAACCCGGGTCACCCACTTTCCATATCACACAGAGTACCATCATAGCCCAAGAAATTGACGGAGAGATAATTTTGTCGTGGTAGCACCAGAAGAGAAGAGGTCAGATCACCTGCCCGGAAAGTGGGGGCTCGGGTTCGATTCCTGGCTACGGCAGACTTTTTCTCTTTCATTTCTTCATCGAAATTCAAGCATATGAACCATTGGTTTCTCCTTATTTATATCTGGGAATTATATTTCGTTAGATGTAAAAATATGAACAGAAATTGAAAGTCGTGAGAGGTGACGTTTTCACGATATTTGATTTGCTTGATCGTTATACTATAAATCATTACATTTATAGACTTAACTCTTCGTTGTAGTTACGAATCAAAATTCAAGCTGTAAATAAACTGAAGAATAATTTTTTGGAGAGCAGATCTCTCCCGAAAACTTACTAGTACCATTTGCTTCCGGACACTAAAGAGAAGGAAACTCTGCTGACGTTAGTTTATTCCAAGGGCGAAGACGGAGTATGCTAATTCAAAGGAATCAAGCGCACTTTAGGAAGGCACTTACCTCGCAGGACTTGTGGAAGGAACATTCCTGGAAGGTTCGTTTAATATTCAGATAGATTCCAGCTGCGAGTCTAGAATGGCGGAATCCCAAAATAGGCGTCGAATGATTTTGGGAATAGTGAAAGTGTTGGATGTCACTTTGGCCGAAGAATCAAATTCTGCTCCCTATCCAAACACACAGTTCGCTGGACAATCCGTCCTACTTCAGGGATCGTAAATCTTTTTATAGTTCCCGTTTCTGAGATTTTATTCACACCCATCCCTTCCTAGAGGTAGAATTCGATTTAACTTCATTAGCTTCTTCGTTGACTCAAAAGTGAGGAAGTTGTTCGAGAGGATATTCCAATACTAATTTGTACTCGCTCGGAAAATGGTTAAGTGATTCATTGCCAGTCCTTTTCAAGTTTACGTTTCTGCAAAAGGAAGTGAGAGACAAGGTCTGTATTTAGGAGTATTTCTCACAAATTTCGACGTCGAAATTTGTATTTAGTTTCGCTGGGTTGAGTGATCAGCGTGAAAACTTTTCCTTTGCTAAGAATGGGTGTTCTCAGAAATCAACGTCTTCATTGATGACGGTTGCTGTAACTTGTAGGAGTGGCCCTGGAATTAATTTATTTTAAGCCAATTAGTTCAAGACAAGAAAAAGGGCATGGTAACTTTTTGGCACGTAGAGGCGTGCATCTACGAAAAATCTCAAGGAAAAATTGACACGCAAAAGTCTGGCAGCACCAACACTGGGGATGTCTGGGAAAACCGGATGTTTTGGGAGACTGTAAGGAAGAAGACGGCATGAGAGAATGCTCTGGCTCGATAGCATAATTAGACTAAGCATCCTCTCGGAAAGTGGAAGACTTCAGGTTCGATTCCTGGTCCTGTGAGATTTTTTATGTACTACTTATGGACTTATATAGAGTTCACGAAGTCCGTTAGCTACCGAATGAATATGCAATAAAATTTCTGTTGACGCCGCCGTGCTAATACATGCTACCGTTAAACTTCTTTTTAATCTAACTTGGACTCATTTTCATAAAAAATGACGCACTATAAGCTTTCGTTTATTTTTTATGCTTTTTACGTTGATTAAAAGTAAAAGAGTTTTATCCCAATCCAATTTTTAAGAAATAATATTGTCCGTGACCTGTAATTTTGTTTGATTTTTTGAAATTTCATGGAATTCCTTCAAATCAACCATAAACCAACCAAATTCCTTCATAACATTCACAGACATTGGAGATATTTTGCGAAAATACTCTGTGTTTGAAGCAAAAGAGACTCGGTACATTTTCAATAAGATTTTATTACAGACACGACCAGGTTTCAGCGAATGATTGCTATTTTCAGGTGGCAACGATGGCGATCATTCGCTGTAACCTGGTCGTGCCTGTATTAAAATCCTGTCAAAAGAGTACGAAATTTCTTTTCCTTCAAATCAACCAACCATTTCCTTTTATTTTTTTACAACGTTCTCCAAAGGTTTAAATTAAGCGGCTATCTTTTTTAAGTGTTTTATATCGTGCACTTTATTTTTCCCTCTTCAGCGCCACTCCTCTTAGATCCCTTTTGTGTTGCAAATAAGCTAAGTTGCAAGTTTTGAATGGCTTTTATCGCGGCGAAAGAACGGTTTGTCTTACCTTTAAAGGAGCTGGCATTTCATTTCATCTCAGGCTTTTAGTAAAATATATCGAATCATAGCTCAATTTTATGTATCATTACCGAAATTCTGTCGTTTCTCCTGGAAACCTTTACGTAATTTGGATGGAGTTAAAGAGCTCCGCGCTATAATATTCCATTTTATAATTTCTCGACGCTTCGCACAGATTTTACGGAGAAGGAAAAGCCTTCCATTTATCTTTGAAAAACTGACTTTATGCTACTTTAAGTCTGAAAAGTTCCTTCTTATTTTGCTTTAGATAACTCATATCAGCAAAGAAAATTTTCAGCTTTTTTCAAAAATACATAGTAGATTTTCCTCTTGGTGGTTACAAAAATAAATCCGTTACTCAAAACTTTGGGAACTTCGGGAAGTAAACCTATTGAAAGTGGAGGGTTGAAGTTTCCTCGGCTGGAAGAGTTTAGCTGAGGAACGTGCCTGCCCCTTCCTCTTTTCTTTCGAGGTTGTTTCATTTGCTCTTTCCTTTCTCTCTTCCCATCCTTATCCTACCTCTTTTTCCTTTTCACGTTCACCCCTTCCATCCTTCATTCCATCCTTCAATAATCCACCTTTTGCTAATCCAATTAAGCGCTTTGTCGAGGACGATCTAGAGTAAGTTCAGCTGATCGATGTTGAAGTTTTTATCTATTTGTAGTCACAAACACTATTAGATTTACTGTCATTCACAACTCTCCATAAAGCAGGCTTGCGCAACTTAAAAGAAGGAAACATGATGATATGAATACATTTTCGCGGGCCGCAAACTGCGAATTTAATAAAAGTGAAGACTAATTTTCCAATTACAAAGAACATATATTTAATATTAATGACGTGAATATTAAATTAAGCAGGAAAGTACGACTTATAAGGCATGTTACAAATTAAATGTCTTCAGTTTCAAAACTCTTGTGATATTATTATTATTGTTATTGTTACTATTATTATATCACAAGATTAATATTCAAATATCATGTTAAAATTATGTTTCTAATATCACGCTGGTATGGTCAATTTTGATGTAAATTTTCTATGATCCTAGGGAATCCTGTCCAATAATAGTGACATTAGGCAATAAAAATAATAACACAGTTTCAGGCATTACTTTGTGGGATGTATCCATAATTGAGATTTGAAAACCACATTTAGTAGTTTATCCATAATAGAGAAAAGAAATTCACTTTAGTAATCCCACGAGAAAGACTTTTATTACGACCTAGGTCGTACAAGAAAGACCTTTATTACGACCTAGGTCGTAATAAAAGCCTCTCTTGTGGAATTTCACAAAGTGGTTTTCTTTTCTCCATAAATGGCATTAAAGATTAAAATTCCTAAGGAATAACCGAATTCGGGTTAATGAAAAACAATTATGGCCAGACAACCCAAAGTCTGCTGAATAAGTATTAATCTCAGAAATTTTCAACTATCTCGTAGATGAGATAGATAATCTCGAACGCCTCATACAATCGCCAATGACATTTATTCTTGTTTCCACTAAAACTATCATAATTTCGACCTGCAGCGCTTGCTTGTCAGTTTACGTATGTAATTATAACCGAGTATTTAAGTATTCGCATGCGTATAAGTATATGTTGCTATAACGGCTGCGGTAGTGGAGTGCTAAGCGTGCCAACACGCTAGCGCTTCAATCCGAAGGTCCCGGGTTCGAATCCCGGCTAATCTGATTTTTGCTGTTAGGGAATGGTCGTGTGCGTCCGTCCTTGTTATTGTTTGACTTATTGCTTTCTTATTGCTTAAAATTGGCAACTTTGATGTATGTGAAACAGAAAATTTATTTATTTAAATAAAGTTATGCAGGATCTCAGAAGTTTGTACTATGTGAAAGGGGGGTTAACAGAGAAAAATCATTGTCGATCCAGTTGATTGATGAAATCTACAACGTGGCCGCCCTACTAATAAAGTCCGAAAACTCTAGATAGAGCCCGATAAACAAGAAAGAAGTGACCATCTGCAGAAGAATGGAAGCGATGGCTGATTTAACCCAATAAAGTAATGTATTAAAAATCGATACGTAACGAATTTTCTTCAAAACAATTCGTACTCAGAGGAGGCGGGTAAGGGAATCTGCCTCGTTTGACTTCATAAAAGAATCCCGCATGTATCTCTTTCAGCCGCTCCAGAGTCGCGAAATTCGTGATTTAAAATTCAGACTTAGATTACGCAGCTGGAACTTTCACCGATCGACGCAGTAGATAACCGGAAAACGTGTCCTCATCTTCTCCTTTTTGGCAGTGACTTCGTTGTTATCAAGCTTCTCATGAGGCCCAATCTTGCTCGCAATCCTTCTTTCTTTCCCAAACTAAATCCCTTTCCCTCACTAGGTCCTCTCCGAGGCCGGGGGTATTTTTCAGAAATTCCCTTCCACCAATGTGGAGATTTCAAATACCAAGTCCCTCCCCACGATTCTATTCGCTCTCTTTCTCACTCTAATTATACCGACCACTGTCAGAAACTGAAAAGCAAAAAGGATTCTTGGCATAATGAATGTCCCTCTCCACTTCTGGAAACAAAAATGCGCGCGAATAATAGAGATTAAAAAATGGCGGGGCGATCCATCATTGGATTGAAAAAAGGGTAGATAGCGGCGTGGATGAGGCCCCTCTCGGTGGTCCGTATTATTTATTCGTCCGGGATGACAAATTAGGTGTCTGTATTTGAATTTGGGAGCGGATTGTTTGAGAAATGCGGGAAAAATTTTATCGAGGTGAGGATTCTCGAGTTGATTTCCCGCGGCCGCAATTCTTTACACATGTGATAAGTTTCTTGCTCGGCAAAGGCACCTCATTGGCCAATGGGAAACCATATCTGGGAATTGAGGTAAAGCGCTAAATATGCGTATAGTGTGTGTACAGAGGTAGGTCATAGCTGCAGATATTCTTTATCTACATCTGTATGTGTGTCATTCTAGTCGCTACTCGGCATTTTTCGGGTTGTTTTCCAAATCGGTCACAATCACATTTCATTCGCGGAATTATTAATTATTGGAACTAGTCCTAGCATCTATTTCCCATATTTTCCTTGCAGTATCGGAACGGCTTATATAACAGTGTGGATAAATCTGCTGCGTCTTCTAAAAACCTACTTTCTCTGAATTTATTAAGTAAATTGAGCCTTGTTGAAGTTTTCCATCTTCTAAGGATTTCCAAACTACCTCCTGAAGCATTTGAGTAACGCTCACTGATTTGTCATTGGTATCCTTTACAAAACGTATTGCATTTCGTTGTACCGTTTCTAATTAACGATTGCTATACCTGTCGGTACGGTCAGAGAAGCTGCTTGCATACTGAAGATCGGTTATAACTAACGCATAGTAATTTCTTCTAAGTACATTTTTTCTCCCATCCAAAAGGTATTTATACATCGAATCATCTGAGGAGTCCTGGATCAAAAGAATAGAATTTTTCATTCTTGAGTTAAATCACCTACTTAACTTTGGCGAAAAGAAAATCGGAGAACTTCAGGCTAACCTGATGAATCGATAAGAGGATGAACTGTGCAGGATAATTGCATTCGCTTTGATGCGACGTTTGAGTCCGTAAATTTTATCCGCAGAAATTCTGCGAAGAATTGCTGTCTATCTTCAGAGAATCATTCCCCAATTTGATTTGATTCTCTCGTGATAAACTGGATTTGAATGAACTTTGCTGATTGTGTCAACCCTATCCACCGAAAACCAAAATGAATCACAACTACTTTTCTATTTAAAGTGACACACGCAAGAACATGGTTGTTGGAACGAATTTTATAATTGTTTTGTTTTCGTCGATGGTTAAACCACGGATGTGGATGGAACATTTCAACCTCTCCGAGCAGTCCTCATGTGCCCCGGATTAAAGGTTGGCCAGAAATATAACAACGTGGCTGGCATATGCATTACGGTGGTATCTGTATTGTTTAGGCTAGACACGGCGTATCTTTGCTGGATAATATTTTCTCATTTCAGAATGTTTTCGTTGGAACAGCTGGCCCAGTTTCTGGCGAAACCCACTTCTGAAAGACTCGGTGAAATGAAATGCCGCTGCGTTCGTAAATTAATAAAGGAAGGTGTTATCTACCAAGCAAAATAACATTGTAAAGGTGAAGAAGTATTATTTGAAACGATTTATATGTAGAACAGTTTGATACTGCAGACACATTCAATGAAAATCGTGTTCTATGAAAGGAAAATGTATTATAAGTCCTCGAATGTTTAGATTAATTTCCGTTAGTTTACTACGGTCATATTATTGAAATTCGGGTCCTTTTGTATAATTTATGAAAATCTAAACTTCAGAACGGAATCATTAAAATAAATAGATGAGTTTTAGGATGACTAGGATGAATTCTAGGACTGTGTGCATTACCAATCTTCTTTAAGGTGCTATCTAGTTGAGAATATGTCATCTGCTCATTTGGGATAGAAAAAGTAACTTCAAATGTGCCCTAAATGATCATAAATATTATCAATATGATCAAGGATTAATTTGTGAAATGCAATAACTCAACAGAGAAAGACTTCGTTAATTTTTCACACTTTTGATACTCTCGACCGATTTCGCTACCATAGTAGCGTAATATATTTCTCTCTTTTCTGTGTATATGCTGATCGCTCCTACTTTCTGTACCTGACGATTCTACTACGGTACCAAAACCAGCCGAGAGTATTAAAACGTGTGGAAAATTTACAAAGTTATTTCTCTTCTGCGTTGGCATTATCTCAAGCATTGACTTTTATTAACCATTTCTCTTACAGAAAAGGCATAATATTTCATGCAGTTTAAACGGGAGGAAAATTTATTTTACGTAACGTTCCATTTATGGCAAAAATTGCGGATATTTTAGTTTTTCTTTGGCATTAAATGTTATACTCCGTTACTTCTGGAAACAAGAAATGGGTGGAACGAGTGTCAGCTTCTGGAGATTCAGCGGAACAGCGGGCGACTAAAAATTTACGGAGGTTGAAAATAATACTCTTCAGTAATCACGTTCCGAATGAGGTATGCTTTCTAAAGGCTATTAAAGATCTGGCCATTTTTTGTGGAGGCCCCAATAGTATTGGAAATCCAGTTTGACGCCCTTTAAAAAAATTCGGCGATAACTTTGTGATAAATTTGAGGTGTCCAATCATATAAATCTTTCGCTTTCTCACACCGCAGCGGCTTCGCAAAGTCAGAGCTAGAGGTAATTATCCGCTTAGGGACCGCTTTTCACAGCCTTCTGAAGTATGAACTCGGAAAGTCCCAGCAGAATGAGGAATCATATAAGATCCTTGTCGGGAAAACGGTGAACTTTTAATGGATTAATAAATGAGAAAAGTGACGGTGTCCCACGTTATTTTCTTCATAAATTCTTCATCCATGTCAGATTGTTATGGAAGGATATTGTTCTCTTGGAAAGGGAGACTGGGATGCAGATATTTTACGCCGTTCGGGTCACGTGTACGATCTTGAGAAGCGGTAAGTTTCCTCGCAAAGGGTTACGCTTTAGAAGAAAATGAGTATAAAACGGAATCCATGAAATATTGCTACAAAAACTTCTCTTGAAGTCGCTTTATTTAAAAGGATGCAATCGCTATTCCTGAAAGGTAGAATAAAATAGAATAGAACACGTCTTTATTCAGGGCGAAATTGAGTCTAAAAAGTTTCCTCTTACATCTAATTCTTTGTCATTTTAAAAGTGGATAAAGATAGAAAAAATAGCAATAAAAATAGAAAAGGAAGAAACTACAGAGTGGATTTAAAAATACCTAAGTCCAAAACTTAGGAAAAAATGTCCCCTGCAGGAAAACGCCCGCAGGAAGGGGGGTGGGTGAAAATCCTGCGAAACGTTCAAATAGTGATAGATACATTTTAAATTAAAAATTAAAATAAATTTCTGTAACATGAAAAGAGAACGTTAACAATAAAAGGAAAAAAGCGCTGAATGGCGTTGATGGTAGTAAATTAAATCGACAAAATCAATTAAAACCAATGAATTGATATAAAGTAAAACGGCCATTCCTAGATAAAAGAAATGGAAAAGCTGTCGTTCCTTTTCAATTACGATGGAGTTTCGTTCATGAATATCTCTCTGGAGATCAAAGCAGAAGGTGTCGGTTAAGCGGTTCTGAAAACGAATTATGAGATGATTTTAGTGTAATTACTAACCTGAGACTTATTCTTGGATTGTGATTCCTATAGAATAGTGTGAAGCCAAAACTGGTGTGGATATTTGCTAATAAATTCATGATAGATCATATCAAGATACAGTTACACAAACGTCTGCATGACTCTATACTAGCGTTCCGGACGTACATACAAATGGAAATACAAAATAACCCTCAGGGGGTTTCACAGCCTCAATTTTACATGATAATGCAATAACTAATAAAATGTCCCATCATTTATGACTCAAACACTAACACAACTTCATTTCACTTACCTAAAAATGTATCTGTCATTGAATACTCCTGATCTCTCTATGGCAGTATTTCCGCGTTGCAAGTTAATGTGACTTAAGTATTTCTTAGCTATAATGTTAATAAAATATTTTTGCTAGTGCTTTTGATTAATAATGAATAATTTTCCGTTATCTGAATACATTGTTTCAAGTGGAATCTAGTAGAGTGTTACATTAAAAACTTCCGCGCCCCTACAGTTTGTTGAAACTGCACAAGCCAAGCATCTCCACTCGTCCAATCTCCAGAGTGACTTCACCTACCCACAAACTTACCTCAAGAATAGATGTTCTACTCCGAAGTTTTCTGGACTTTAAAACCCATTAGAGTGTTAAAAACTTGCTAGGCTTTGTAAATACCTCAAGAGACTAAATGCCCCTGCCCAAATCCAAACTGGTAACCTCCATCGTCAACCTGCTCCTCCGTGTGCCCAATAGCAAATTACTTCCCATTATCAAAGGCATGCTACTTGCCAATAATGAGGCCAATATAATTAGTCATGGATTATTACCCCTCAGTGATGTATCTCTGAAAAATTCTCCGTCTTTAGTTTTCTATGTTGAACCGGTATAATTTATCCTTTGTTATCCAACATCCGAAGTTCCGAATTTTCGAATCCCAAATCTGTTTTTCGCGCCACTTCATCAGTCTTTCTGGTTTCCTTATTGCTTTCTCTTATTAATAAGCATCAAGGATAAATTTTACCTTTTTCCCGTTAAATTTGCATTCAGATTGCATTTCGGCAATGCCGTAGAAGACGCTTGCTTTCATCATATTAATGGAGAAACTTGTATTGGATTATCTAGAACTCGTTTTCATCTCCCTCGTGATTTTCTCCATTAGTGAAGAGGTTGATGAAACTCAGATAAAACACATTCCGTCAACTGTTTATTAGCATACCTCTGAAACTTTCCCTGAGCTCATGTATATTACTTAAGAACTGTTTACCACTTATAGTTTGCTGAAAACCTGTTCTAATTTTGCTGAAGTATGACACGGTCGTAGAATTTCGTGAATCCCCATATAATAAAAATGAACTTGGAGTGGCTAGGGAGAAGAGTACATTCTGCTAAAAGCCATTACAGGTGCTCTTAGTTAACTACATCTTTTGCCTTTTACTTACTTTGTACATCAAAGGGACACTACTCGTTGAGCGTACGTTACATAAAATATCTACTTGATTTTAAGAAAGCGACGTTAAAATTTTATCACAAAAATACGTGAATTTAATAAGCGACGTTAAAATTTTATCACAAAAATACGTGAATTTCTCATTCGAACATTAACTCGTTTCCTTCACGATTTAGAATCACGGGTATTTCTGAGCGACTGCTGCTCATTTTGTAAATGAAACAGAAATAGGTCATGCATATTCGCCACGGAGCCTCTTGGTTAGGGCAACTTCAACGCGCATGTATATATTTCTTCAGCTACGGCGCGATGAAATCCCAGAGGATCGAAGGATCCCTCCGAAAAAACCGGGCTTATGCTCCGTTGTAAAGCAACTCATGGATAAAGTTGCGCCTTTGCGAAACCATACAATAGTCTCTCAAAATCCTTTCGCGGATAGCTTCTGAAACCAAAAGAGAACGTATAAAGGAGGCCTAAGTGCGCATCTGTGTTCTAGCTCGGTTGAAATTGCGGGTATCATCGGAATCGCGAATAAAGTCAGCGTCATTTTCGAGGAATAAAAATGTCTCCCCCCTTACGGTTTGCCTCCGTGTGTTCTTATACAGTCTCCTCTCCCATGGCAAACAGTTGAAAGCCCTCCGGCCACAGGAAAGGTAACAATCCGTTTGGTAAACAAATACGGGAGGCAAGGAGAAAGGAAATCTGCCAACTTTCACGTCGAATTTGGAATAAATGAGATGGGAAAGGAAATACCCCCGAATAAACGAACGGGAGCCAAAAACTTCCCGAGTTTCTTACGACGCTTCCCAAAAATATGTGATTGACTGACTGGTTGTTGGATGAAATAACTGTCAGACGTTTTGAAGCTCGGTATTTATTTTAGTTCGTACTCTCGCTGTGCGAGAAATCTCTTCCGGGCAAAATGACGCGTGTTTGGGAGGGTAAAAGTGAAAGCGCCGAAGGAAGTGAAAGATGAACCAAATGAATTTGTGATATTTTGAAACGGACTGGTCTGTGAGTTTTTCGTTCTTCTCTATTTGAATCAGTTACAAAGTTTCGTATTCTCTTAAAACAAATGAAATTCTTCGCGTTTTTCCGTGCAAAAAATGACTGAAATATTTGCCCAGCAGAAATACGAAAACTTCATTTCATATACGAAAAGGAAAGAATTTGACTTATAAATAAAGAATGCGGTCATAACACTGGTTTGATTAGAGAAGTCTCGTGAATTAATAAATTTTAATGGGTGGACAAAGTCCATGCTGAATTTGACGCCCAATCCCGTCATGACATTCAGGCAGAAGATAATCCTGGATTCCAGTGTTTCGCGTTTGATTTTGAGAGTGAAGCGCTCTTCTCACTGGACATGGGAGGAGTTGAATCAGAGAAAGCACTCCGCTCCTAAAGCTATCGGAATTGTCAGCAATTAGCTGCCAGAACTACGTGTGAACCGTTGGTCCATTTTCTGCATTTCTTGCATTTCGTTCCTCCAATTCGCCTCTTGCAGATTCTGGTTACAAAATGCAACCCAAAATGACTCCTCAGGGTTCATCGTAGAAATTCTATGATCATTATAAGTACTAAGTAAGTTTTAATGGAACATATATACCTCTGCCGATACTGGAGGGATCAAATGGTCCGTAAATGTTGATTTACACGAAAATCTGAAACTACCCTGTTTGGTGAATGAGAGCTTATATTTAAGAAAGATGGAATTGGATTGGGAAATACTCATATCTTTGACCATATGATGAATTGGTTGATGAAGATATTGTCAGAATATGGTCACTTTTGATATCTTTGTGGAAAAATAGTTGAGAAAATCCGTAGCCATGGCATTAATATCAAAATACAAATATATAATCCTATATACATTCCCTATATATGAGTATATATAGGGAATATTTCGCTAATCAATACCATTGGCTGCATACTACCTTCATAAGAATTAAAAAGAGCGTAAAATATTCTAGTTAAAGATTAAATCAAAGAATATCAGATTAATAAGGGGAGGGAAGGAGGAATAGTATGCTTCTCCGCCTTTATTTATCCTTATTTACAAGCAAACGACTTCACTTTTACTGTTACTTTTCCGATTTTCCATAACAATCATAGCTCCTAATGAAAAGATATATCCTTGTCATGCAATGTGAAATCCTTTTGCTGAAGATCACAAGTTGAAAATGGCCTTGGGCTATTCAACTAAAGTTAAATATTTGAATTAAATGAAATTTTGGTTTTGGAAAGAAAACATAGGATGGAAATATATTAAAACACTGAATGCTTTTGAGAGGCAGGAGATTGAAATCATTCATAGAAGTTGGAAGATTTTTCTACATACACCAAAGAGATTTCCTTCGAATGATAATAATATCTACTTTTCAAAAAACTCAATAAATTTACTCGTAATTAGCATTGCTGATTCTCGGAGAGAGGCTTTCCTAAATACAGTACAATGAAGAGTTAATAAAATATCTATATTTCGAATAAATTTCGGAATAATTTTCACCGAAAAATATTCGAGGTTTTGCAAAGGACAAATAATTTAATAATTACTGGCACAATAATTTGTATAACAATCCTCCGATATGGATAAAATTGCTGGGAGACATATTATATTTGAATATTTCAAAATATGCTTTTTTAGCTTTAAACCGAGCTTCTCTACTTAAAAACTCTTCTAATATAATGAAGTAAATCGGATCATGTGTTTTCCATGTTTTTATTTCGGTTTTAGGGTCGTTTAAATTTTCTCATTTTGTGGAAGTTTCCAAAACGTATTTATCTGAAGAAATCTCGCGCTAATGAAGTCTGCGGTGACCACCAAAGAGAGAAAATAGGCTCAACATCAATACGAGCAAAACCAATATCAGGTGAGTTAAATGGGCTGTTTCCCAGGCCTTCTCAAGGAACTTTCCAGAAATTTTAGCAATTACGAAATTAGTCATATTGGATCTTTTGTCGCGATTTTAAAATTGGGTAGGCCGAAGAAAATTAAGGGTGTGAATTCACCCTAGCAAAATAAGTTTATTAAAACCTTGGGAAGCCACTTTTGCAAACTTAAGATGAAATAATAGGAATATTATGGGAATTCTTGATTAAGAGTAGTTCTAATATTGATGGATTCCTTCAGTGTATACTTCACTTTAATATTATGACTTTTTATGCTGTTTTATGCTATCTTTCTATGAATAAATCAACATTTGGAAACCTTTTGATTGAAAACAAAATCAGGGAAAATTAAGCGTAGCCTAGGGATGAAGGATTAACAGGATTATCCTCTTTTATTTAAAGTATTCGCTAGTTCTGCTACTTTTCCTTCCTTTTCTTATAAAAATATCATGTACTGAAATGAAAAGATAATTCATAGTCAAGCATTTTGAATTAAAGATATCAGGTTATTTAAGTTGTTTGATAAATGACTGTAAATTCAGCCTAACAAAGTGAGTTCAATACAAACAGGAGAACACTTTATTTTTTAGTCGTGAATTAATAACAGAGTGTAATGAGCATTGATGATTTTCTACGTAATATTGGGAGACATGAATATTTTCCGCGTCTTAAATTCCATACTTTAGCTATGTTGTTTGGTTTATTTTTGTTTTTTTTTTGTTTTTGTTCTTTGTTTGATTGTTGTTTGTTTGACTTTTGTTACAACCATCAAGTGGTGAGGTGATATACCTCACATCTACCCAATTCCAAAAATTATGTACAGTCATCCATACTTTTGTATGTCATTCCCTAATCCCAGCTTTTTACTCATTATTAAGTTTCTTCTTCCACTGGATGAAATTCGTTCTATAGAGTGTAGACAGATTTTTCTTCATGAAAATGTTTAAGTATATAAGAAGACACGAACTGATGCTCTTCGGGTAGAAATTTACTGCCTCCCGCGTCTTACACCGTTGTAATCTAAGATCGACTCGTGTTTAACTTTCCACCTCAGTGCACTATTCCACCTCATCTAATGCCAACCAGAACTTAGGAACACTTGCAGCCTTTAAGTAACTTAGCAAGAAGTTATTTTTCGCGGCGGACGCCGATAGGAAACATCCAAAAGTTTCCTCCGAACATTTTCGACAGCCAATTTTCTCGTGGACTACTTTTGTCTTCGTCGCTCCTGTGTAATCGAGGGTAGGTTTCGATTTCTCACGTTTAAGAAGTGTGCTCACGTAGGAAGGAGGTATGCCCTCTACATCAAACGTTCCTGGATACCTCCTATCTATTCCTTCCCGCCTATTTCCTCCTCTTTTCCCGCCTTTTTAGGTTCTTCCCGCTCTTTCTCAAGGCGAGCCTTTCCTATTCCCTCGAATCCCCGTGGGTCGTTCAAAAGCACTCCAGTCGCACAAATATTGCCCTTGGAGTCGAATGGCGCTCTACTAGCGGAGGTTGCTCTTTCGCCAGGAGGCGTACACACTCCCAAGGGGTTATTTTACGAGCTGTCTCTAACGATGAAGTATTTCAAGGACGAGGAAAGGTGAAGACCCATTCGCCCATTGTTCGCTATGCGCCGTAAATAATTATTAATCAGATATCCCGTGGGGGAGTTGAATGCGTACGTATGGAGAGTATCTCCTTCAAGACATGAAGTCCACAGGACGGAAATTTTGAGGTAGGTTCGAAAAAGAGATGCAGAGTGGAGTGAAATGAAATATTGTCTACCGTTAGTTTTGGGCACGGTTCACGAACCATTACGGCACGTATTTCGCTCATTTGGTATTTATTTAACCTCAAAAAATTCCACGACAAAAGACCACGACATCTCACCGTCTTCAGGTGTGAGACCTGAATACCTTAGAATGGTGAGATGTCACCGAAATCGGTCGACTCGATAAATCTGTGTAGAAGAAAAACTATGTCCAACGTATTTCACATTCATGGTATTTATTTGTTTTTCATCCAAACCCTTCCAGGGTTACAGAGGGCGGAGAGTTTCTCCGAAAAATAACTAATATTTTTCTAATAGGAGACAATAAGATAAGTACATTTTCTTTAGTAAGACTGAACACGGAAATAAGGCCGTGATACCATTTGTAACATGCAAAGTTTAGCTCTCTTTATCTGTTTAAAATGGCGTTTCATGAAGTACAGCCGTCTCATATCAACGAATATAATACGATACCCACCATTCATGAAGACGACACCTGTTAAAGGGGGGACGTCTAAGTATTAAAAGGATATACCGGTTATTAGCAGTTTTCGTCCGTCTGCCGAGAGCTGAAATTTCGGACCGGTGGCTGTAGAGGGGTTAACTCTCGTACCGCAGACTCGCCAGTCCTCAGGGAATGTGACGAGGGACGAACAAGAACACCCGTACACTAATCAGAACTGGATATCCGGAATTCGAACTCAGGACTTTGGCATTTGTTTGCTAAAACGCTAACCATTCAGGGTTGTACGGTAAAAATGGTCTTCCGGTAGAAATGACTCCGCCGATGATCGGGAGTTATTTATTACTAAGTGAAGATGATTCCTTTCAGGTTGGGATAGATCCCCAAACTTTTTTACATTTTTGAAAATCTTGAATCAAAAGTTTCATATCAATTACAATACAAACCAAAATTTAAACTATAGACAATATATATTTACGATCGATGTCTGTAAAGTATTCAGCCCGAAGGCCTCATCCATTTTGCCATCAGCTACGAAGAGCAAGGAAAGGGAAATGAGGCACACTAGGCAAGATGAGGAATTAGATTGCCACTGCTTTCCTCCCTTAGCCAGAATGCTACACGCGGAACAAGTCCACGTTAGTGAAGCAAGATGACTCTATTAGTAACACTTTTCGTAACAATGCGTAAGGAGAAACCTTAATAAATGCTTTTATTCAATATAACTCATAACTCAGTATATTTCATATCATCCCAACCATGAATAAGACTGAGACAAAAGTATCGATGAGATATTGAAATAAATGAAATATCGATAGATATTATAAGATATAGTTGATAGAGACATATTTTAATTTCCTTTATAAATAAGTCAAAATTACTTTTAGCTCACCTTTATACTCTATAGAGCATTTCTCTAAAAAGCAAGTCATCCTTTCCAGTTTTATAATAAATATAATATTAAGATAATAATTAAATGGTAAAGGTGGTAAAGGCTATTTCTATTTAGGCTAGAATTTCAAAAGAAAAAAGCTCTTTCGGGTACATTTATGAGAAAATTTTGAATTTTGTTACTATATAAAGTTAAACTCCTTCAGTTTATTAAAAACTAAACCAAAAACAATTTATATTACGCCTCGACGTTTACGACAAATATTCGAGTGGCTGATACACCACGACGTAGTCAATCCACCGTTCGTAAATATGTTGTTTCTGTCCTTATTTTCTAACATTTCCATATGGTAGTACTTACTTCATTAAGATTTTTTCAATGAAGTATCCCTTTTAACAGAACAAGAGTGCATTTAAGCTACTTGGCGTACTGAGTTGCCTGAGGGGAGTCATACGTACCTAAGGAACATATGACTCCCTAGAGGTAACGGAGTCATTCCTACCTGGAGAGTCACATCTACCTCCCATCGATTGGAGTTAGTAACGTTTAGCATTTAGGGAGAAAAAGTTCGACTTTGGTCAGATTCAGTCAAGAGGTAAACTCACAGTAGATGTAGGGAAATGCAATAAATAGTTGGTTTCGGTATTTTCCGTTGGTAATTCAATGCAAGTGAAGCGTTTCACCAATATGTGAGCCTCGCTCAGTAGTCGTACAAAGACTACTCGATTTAATGACACCAGTTTGTTCGTTAAACTAATTGCCCCATTTGCATAATCTACGGATTCCCGTATCCATCTAATTCAATTACGGATGTTCACAAAATGGGCTACTCGCATACCAAATGCGTGTTGCGATTCGCTTTGGTTCGCTCGCATTTCAACTGTTTTGCTTCCATATCAGCGCGATTACGTAACATGTCATGGTGTTTATCTAATATTATCCACGAACGAATATAACCAATAAAACTTAGGGAAATATCCTGGTCCTGTCAGATATTTTTCATGTCTGTTCTTCTTGGGGATTTTCCCTTTTCTTAGGTGCATGGCTTTCAATGTGTAGTCACCTTTACACTTTTCTTGTGTGAAAAATTCGAGAATCACATTAACATGTAAAAAAGCCTTCTGAGCATTCAGAAATAAACATAAAGGCATGGTGAATAATTCCAATCATCATTTAACGTTAAATAGTTCTCTGTCCTTTTCTCTTCATTCGGATATCCTTCGCACTTTCTATGTTTTTCTGACAAATTCTGCTGTTATACATTCGTATCAATAATTTTCAACGATAGCTAATAACTAATAAAGCTAAAATAAGAAATTATTCCTTAGTTATACCGATTTCACGTGAATAGAGTGGAGGTATGTAAAATATTTATGCGCCACTATGAAATAAGATGTTAAGTTGACAAAATAATGATTTTCCTTAGAGTTTGGGGCTATCTTAAGAAAACGCGGGTAACCAAAATCGGTTATCGCAAGAAGAACGTAGGGTAGACAGGCTTATAAGAAATCGATGTAGGGAGGTATTATCCGCTTCCTGCGGAATATTGGAAAATTAATGGACAGCACTCCTACGCGGGTAAAATATGATGTCTTGCGATGAATTCTATTAGTAGTGACTACAAACCGAAACAATATCGTTCAAATCGCCCTAGATCAACTTTAAGATATTTTAAATATTTATATTAAGAATTGCAAAATTACACGGTTCTGAGGTAATCCACCTAAGAATTTATAAAACTTCTTCCAGTGCCCAACGTAATTTTGTNTTCTAAGGTAATCCACCAAAGGATTTATAAAAGTTCTTCCAGTGTCCAACGTAATTTGTATAAGTATCACTTATCTAGTTACGATTTCCATGCATTCTTGGTTTTCAACAGTTCCTCATCAAATTGCAGTTGTATATCATTAATAGAGTAAAATACTAATTATAAGGAAAATGAATGAGGCATATTAAATTTAGGAAGCATTTTTAATCCGCGACACGAAATATTCTTAAATTCTTATTTTTTATTTAAATTAGTTCGTTTTAAACTCGCAGTTGATAACATATTCTAGAGTGTCATTTAAATTTAAATGGTTGTTTGCCATTACATATTGAGGAAAATGTTATTACAATACCGTTTTTTTATTTTTAGAAACTCTTCGTATAAGAGGTTTCTAAATTATATTTATCGACAGAACAATTCATTTGATTGTCTTTCAAATTAACTAACATTCATGTGCTAACATTTTGATTTTAGTAAACAAAGAATGAAGATTGCGTTATAGTGTGGATAGATTCTGGGGTATACATGTAATGGCATTGCTTAATATTATTCCAATTTTGAATCTCGACTCATATTTTGGAATCTCAAATCATACAGAGAATATCACCTTATTAATAATAATATTCATTTATAAGCAGTATGTTTAATAAATATATAAGAATAACAACTGGTTTCCTCAAGAAAATAAAAATTCCGGTTGGGTTTGTACTTTTACGATTTGGTAAAGCAAACGGTCAAAAGCAACTTTACAACGTGGAGGGAATCGAAAGAAAAGTAGTGAGGATAGACTATAGAAGTTCTCAGTTGGGGTTTTTAGGATGTAATTCTTTTTGCGAATGCACGGATGAGTTCATGAGAATAACGGAAGACTTACAAGTTTCCTGGAATTCGTTAACGATCAGTTTCTCAGAGCTGTTGTGAAGAAAGATTTTATCCGCTTGGAAGAACTTCTCCTTCGAACTTGAATATGAAGAAGATCATAAGAGAAGAAATGAAAAGTTTTCGTGAGAATGTACTGTATTGTTAAGAGGATGATGCAAATCGAAACTTACAAAGACACGGGTAATTTGCTACTCATGAGCTCGCACTAAAATCTTTTTTCTCGAGATTCGCAAAATCGATATTTGAATATTTGAATCAAATACTTATACGTAATTTTTTGCCGTGAATTTTTATTAAAGACTCCATATCCTTTTTTCCTTCTAATATGGATTGAGACATATTTCGAGTGATGTTTGTATCTTCTAGTCTTCCGCCCAATTATCAGGGCTGAAATTAATTTAATGCATAATTTAATCCATCCATGCTGCGACTATCTTCCTTCTCCAGCTTCATAGAAATCTTCGAAGGTGAGTAATATCTTAAATACAACTTAAAATTGCTTGCAGATATCAAAAGAACAGTCCACTACTCTATAAGACTATGGGTATATTAGACTCGGTGTTTAGATAACCGGAAATGTAAATTTTCAATTATTTGCCAGAAACTAATGGTTTACTTACGTATACTTGAATCTATGTAGAATGAAATATAAATCGTGAGGTAAAAATTTATAAAACCTTTTTTGGTCTAATCCTTTTATAATTACGGTGCAGCGTTTATCTTTTTCTTTCCTCCCTTTCATGTATATGAAATAACAGTGTATTCAGTATTTTAATTAATTAATTATGCTTATCCTTATCTTTTCTTCATTAATTTGTGTATTTTTTAGTAATTGTTTTGTTTTAAATTTCATTCCTTAATTTATTTGCACGTTTTTCTGATACTTAATTAGAACTATCAATAAATCTTGAACTTTCCGTAAAAATATCCTATCATGTTTAACATGTTATTGTAGTTGTTTCTTTCATTGTGTTTTCATTCTTTCGTGTTTTACCTCAGAGACCACAGCAAGATACAGGAAATGCCTAGTTGTCTCAACGGAATGTGAACCATTGTCATTTATTTGGCAATTAAATGACAGAACACCGGTTTTTTAATGCGTTTCGAATTTTGATTAAACTCACAGCCACAAAAGAACAATGGTGGAACATAGAAGGAAAATAAAGTATTTTTTACTTATTCTTTTAAATGCTTTAAAATACGCTTTCATTTCGGTGAAATTAGTGTTCTTTGGGATAAAGCACTTCTATCGGATGAGCAATCGTATGTTAAAAGTGGACAGCAATCAGCAGAAAAGCTTCATATACCAAGCTGCCTTCCACCTTTTTTGCGATATTTTATTTCGGGTTGAAAACAAGTAAATGGGAAACGGAAGCAACGGTCGCACCCAAATACATTTATTTGTCGCCGTCGAGCAGTTGAAGAGAATGTGCGTTAATTAAATATTTAGGAGCTCATTTATGCACGCTCTAATTAGCGCTCCTAGTAAAGCTTTGGTTTTCATTAATATTTTGTTTCCTCCTCCATTAATGACCAAAACGTTGATTTACGAATAAAATAGCTGGGATATACTAATTAAATTCTGGATTAATTAAAATGTATGTAGGCTGAATTAAATACCCATAGTAAGAATAACGCTGTGCCCATTAAATTGAGTTTCCAGCATTTTAATCATAATAAAAACCCGCGGTCGACTTGTGTCGATTAGCCAACGTAACTTACAGTTATTTAAAGAAGATTCCCCCCAGAAGCACGTGATTAGGAGCTAAGATTAACTTTAAACTTTTTTCAGTTCATAGAAGAAAAAATGACTGAGAAAAATTGCTCAGGTGTTCAGTTGAAAACGTCTAAGAAAAAAGCTTATGTTTGAATCAAAGGGAGTACACGAACGAAACGTGAATGTGAAATGAATAAAAATATCAAATTAATAAACGTGAATTAGAGGTGAATGTCAAGAATTAATCCTTTGTGAAGTAGCGGTAGCAATTATCATTCCAGGAAATGTACGAGAAAATGGCGCTCATTATATATGTATTGAAGTAGTAATTATGAGGCTCCGCCTCTAGACAAGCTACTCCTAGGTTCCCATACATTCATCGGGACCCTTACAGGCAGAACTATTTCGCAAGATATCGATTATGCAAATTCGGTTTTCAATCGGCTGACTCTAGTGGTAGCTAATCTCGGGGAGACCCTAAGACCTTCATAAGTGTTGCTAAGCCTATTATGTCATGGGGAAGAGATATCCTCAATCATGAGGTAAAGATACGAGAATCTCGTATCAATTCGTACCGGGCAGAATTTCTCGTATCCTCATTTCAGATATCCTAAATCGTGTACATCAGCAAAGCGACGTACGATTATTTTTTTGGAACACTCATATATTTCATACCGAAATAAAACTGAAAAAGTAGACGTCTCAGCAGAGTTTTAAATCGAATTTGAGGAGTAATAACTCATCAGTTTCAATACGGAATTGTCTATCTGTTGTACAAGGATTAAAGGAAAGGAAGGTATCTTGTTATTCCTGTTGTACAAGACTCGGAAGCAGAGATTTTGCCGTTAAATTCTCCAGACTGAGTTACGAGATAGAGATAACCACTCTATCCTTCTATGAAAAGGATAGACTTCACGGTATACTGTCGATTTTTAAATATTAATAATTTCCCAAGTTTTATACAGCTGTTTATCGATTTTTTTTCCATCACATTCTTGATCTTTCTGTAAAAGCATCACTTTCGAAACCTTTCGTGTTACCAATTATAACGTGAATGTGGACACTATACTACTATCTTTTACTACATATTTTACTCCGAGAGTTGATTTATAAATTTTACCGCCATTAATTAAATTAATAACGGCAACAGAGTTGCCAAATCCACACCGCCGTCTCTTTTTAAAAATTTATTTCAGATGTCCTAAATCCTATATAAGAATATGAGATTTTACTAGATTTAGTTCCCTAATATCTTACATTACCTGTGACGCTAAGAACAGTTATGTAAAAATAAATTACATCATCTACTTATCTCTTAATAGTATACAGAACTCTTTAGATCAGTGGTGCGAGACGTTATGATAGGAATTACTCCCCACAAATTTGCAAAGACAATCAAGTGAACTAATAACTCTTATGGAATATTTTAGTAGTTTATTTCGGTCGTTTAATTTTCTTGTATAGTGCGAGCGCGGAAGTCAGCGTAGTTTATAAAAGCGCTGTAGTTTATGGAAATTAAAGCGTTAAGTGACCCTTATTATAAGATAAATACATTTGTTTTATTATCTACCCTATAAATTTATAATCCTCCTTTATATCTGTTGGTATTTCTCGGTATAACGTCCATATCCATAAGTCTAACGTAAGTACTGCTCATAATGAAAATCATTATGAGCAGCTTAGCCAGATCTATAGCGTCTCCTCGATCATTTCGGTAAAATAATCACGCGATGTACTTTATAGTTTCGATAAGGTTGGAAAATAACCAATTTCATTTAAAACTTTTAAATCATATGTGTTTATATATAGCATTTTCCATATATCTCTAGTGTTTTAAAGCCTCTTTAGTGATATTACATTGCCGTTTGTTGTTATTTACTGGATGCGTTAATACGCAGGGAATAATTGGGTTGAATGATTGAATAAACTCGTTAATTGAACATACAGATGAAAAAGCTGTATGAGAAGCAGTGCACAGTCAATGCTGTTGAAACAATAACAGTTTCAATCGTGATGGAATTAATTGGGCCCTCAATAAATGACGTAAAATGACCCTATATGGCGAACTGGTATAGCGGGCGAGTAGACTTAAGACCACAAACATGGCTTATTTTGGAGATTCTGCCGCATGTCTGAATGTTGTAAATGACATGAAAGCGTAATCCAATGAGTAGAAAAAATTTATTTTGAAATGAGTAACAAGGTTGAAATGGGCGAGGACTGTATGATACGTACCTGTGTTAGACAAGAAAACGCATCTTTTTTAACTGCTTTTAAATTTATTTCTCATAGTCTCCTTTCAACTCAACACATTTAGTTCAGCGATATTCTAACTTTTTCAAGCCATACAAAAAATACGTTTTGAATTTTTTGGATGGCTTTTGGTATTTCTCCTCAAAATAGGCCTGTATTGTGGCGATGACTTCCTTGTTTGACGTGAATCGCTTTCCCCCAAGCCATTTTTTCATGTTTGCAAACAAAAAGAAATCGCACGGGGCCAAATACGGAGAATAGGGTGGATGAGGTAGCAATTCGTACCGTAATTCGACCAGTTTTGCTGTGGCGATTGCAGATGAGTGAGCTGGTGCGTTGTCATGATGGAAGAGCACTTTTTTCTTCGCCAAATGCGGCCGTTTGTTCCTCAATTCAGCATCGCCAATATATCAACATAGTACCGCCCCGTGATTGTCCATCTCTTCTCCAAATAGTCGGTGAAGATGATGCCTCGCGAATCCCAAAAAACGGTGGCCATGACTTTTCCGGCCGATGGAACCGTTTTCGCCTTCTTTTGAGCAGGTTCGCCGGGTGAAATCCACTGTTTTGATGTTCCTTCATTTCTGGTGTGTAGTAATGTTGGGTGAAATACATGTTTCCTCAACAGTAACGAAACCCCGTAGAAACTCTTTCAGATTGCGCTTAAACATGTCCAAATAGTTCTCCGAAGTTGTCATGCGATTCCGTTTTTGCTCCACTGTGAGCAAACGCGGCACCCATCTCGCCGATAGCTATCTAATGCCCAATTTTTCGTGTAGGATACTTTGTATGCGTTCAATTGAGATGTTTATAATGTCAGCAACCTCTCTGATCTTCACACGGTGATCTGCTAGCACAATATCATGGACTTTGTTAACCATATCCTCCGTAGTCACCTCAATCGGACGGCCTGGGCGCTCTTCATCAAAAACGGATGTTCGGCCACGCTTGAGTTCATTAAACCAATATCTGATGATAGTCATCGAATGTGCATGGTCCTTATATGCAGCACATAACTTCACCTTGATTTCCTCACACGTCTTCCCATCCAAAATAAGAAATCGAATCACTGATCGATATTGCTCTTTCTCCATGGTGGCAAGCAAACACGAACTTGACTACTTTCAACAGCTGTCAAAACAAAACTACTCGATTAATCTCTCTGAAATTTTGATAGTCATATATCTAAAGATGGCGTTAAATTATGGCATACACATTTTGTGTCAGTGGAGCCATCAGTTGCTAAACACGCGTACTTATAATACAGCCCTAGGAAGAACAACATGCAGATTTTTTCTCCTCATAGCTCTTATATGAGATTGGAGAGTTAAGTTAAGTTAAGCTAAGATTTAGCTCAGTTATGTTGTTTAAGCTTTACATTCAAGTGGAAGGAGTGTTTGCCTGATTTACAGAAGAACTTTTGGATGCAGATTTCAATTAAATTTGTGTTTATAATGTTACTTATCACTAAATGTTTAATATCATTGATGAATTACTTATTAATTAACATTTACTCCTTAATCATGTAAGATGGCATAACGTAGCTACGCATGACATTGCAGAATATAGAAATTCGTTTGAGGAATTGTTCTGAGAAACTATCAAAATTCTCTCCAATACTTAACTTATTCTTATAAAAAGTTGTAAAAATATATTCTAATTTGAATTGCAGCATGCAACTTTGTATACTTACGAATATATTGATATTATTTTCATAATGACTTATTAATTGAGCAGGAAATTATCGATTTCAAAATATTACGTGAAACTGCCGCATTACTGTAACTCTTGAATATTTTTACCTCATTAAGACCTTTCAGCTTTGTCTATCTTTAAAAATTAGATTGCTTTTACTCGGACGTTAATTTCCATTGAAAATTCGAATTTATTCAAGTCTACGTAAGATTCTAGCCACATCCTTACCCTGCTATTTGTACATTTTTATAAGATAGTGTGAGCAAGGTATTCCATTGACTTTAATAATAAAAATTATTAAGGAAAACTTTGGCATTGCGTCTGCATTCAAAATGAATTCTCAGCAGATCTTCAAATCAAGATGTTCGTTTCTAAATGGAAATGCCACATTGACCACTTAAAATTTCCCAAGTTTCTCATCATTTGCCAAAATTAGTTTCGCCTTTCCTCGTAGCAACTTCTCCGTTCCATCCTGCCGACTCATAGCCAATTCCAAGGAGTTTGCACACTTTATCCATCGCAGTGACCTTTCCTTTACCCATCGCTTTCCTTACACCCTTTCCTTATTTCGCCACCCTTTACCCCTTTCTGTTTACTTTTTTTTCTTCTTTTTCGTAAAATGGCTGGACTTACAAGTTTCCTACGAACTTGTTGAATCCGTCAATGCAAAGATACTAGTCACCATCGCCGCTAGTCTTCCAAGGTTTGATTACCTAAGATGTTCCTCAGTCTCATTTATTAATTTACAGATGTTTCTCGATAGTGCAACCCGACTATTTAATTTTCATACATTGAAAAGTTAGTTTAATCCGAGATCTCATTTTTTATTGTTAACCGCAAACCGTCTGAGAAGTTGCGTCTGAGAAGTTTATCTTCTGCGAGATGGAGCTCAGATGGAACGTTCGATTAAAATTAGTTATGGAAAGTTTAGATATAATCACTCAGCAATACAATTCAATGAAAACCTCATTTCAGCTATTTTCGTAGTAGTTAGAAATTAAAGGATTTGAAGGCGGATGATTCTGACTTGACTTTTGTTGAAAACTCAAATAGTAAACATTGAATAAATAAGCTGCAGAGAAGATTTTGGTACGCTGTTTACTGATCGTTGCCTGTGATTTATTGCAGTTAAGGAATTCGTTGTTCAACCCCAATTGTCAATATGGTAAAAAATAGCTTCATCATAGTATGACCGAATGAAGTAATAAAGAAATGCGCTATCTTTGTGCGAAACGCTGACAAAAGTACGACGAGAAGGCGCCCAATCGTACGAAGCATCCCATCTCCAAGTGAGCTTCACTCAGATGCTCTAGGACGCAAGATGGGAATCTTTGGAAGCTAGAAGATTTCAACAAAGAATGAATTTGCTGGATAAATTCAGAGAAAGCACGTTCAGAGATGATGTAGCAGATATAATGCGTTCACCATGCTGCATAGGCCGTTCCGATAATGCGAGAAAGATCAGAGAAATAGATGCCAGAACCAATAGATTCAAGGGCTCATTTTTTCCGCGAACGATACGCGAAAATAATCAATTAAGGAAATAGAGCCATGGTGCATGTACCCCCTGCCACACGCCGAAAGGCGGCTTGCAGGGTACGCACATAGACATAGACAAATGATCGCGGACCGCGCCGTGTAATGCGTTACAATAGCTGGCGACTGCTTTCTTCAATGCGTTTCCTCAAAAATTCTCGACCTCTCCAATAATTTCTATTGAATATTTGCCTTGGAAAGAAAATGATTTGAAGCAGAATTTGTTTTTAACATTTTCTTGTTTCCTAAATTAGAGAATTAAAGGCACCCATTCAAACAAAACTGGAATTAAATCAAGAATTTCTTTAAATTGCACAATTTTGTTTTTCTACGATTATGTTATTAATTAACCTAAAGTAAATCACGCTATTATCCGGTGTCACTTTAACTCATACTGAAAAAAATTTAAACAATCTTGACTGACTTTATATTTTTATCCTAATGTTGCACAGAACAAATTTCTATTATAGGAAATGCACGCTCTCGATAATGAGAGGCGGCCCTTCGTCCTACTTCCTATTGACTTTCTTTACAAAGATAAAGAGAGAGAAGATGGCCTCTTTTTTCTCACTCTAACCCTCAAACATCCAGTGAACAGATAATAAGAATCGAACATACCTTCCCAGTATGTACATACATTTTAATTTTTTTCTTTTTGACTTTGTTTCATCGTAATTGTAAAACTTGCTCTTCAACTGATGCGTCATATAACGCCATCTACTTGTGTTTACTTTCGCTGAATCCATTATTTTGCACATCAGAAAATGGCTTCGAAGTTGTTCATCTAAGAGTCATCTTGAGGCGCGTCTTAAATTTGCTTCTCATTCCTGCATCTCTGCGGGTTTCTCCGTGGGAAAAGGATAGTACGTCATTAAACGGGATATCCTTAGGACATGATTCCTAGGGTCTCTTGGGAAATCCGATTTCGCTCGACCCATCGGATAGAAGAGATACTCGTTCCCGACAAGGCAAACGCCATCGCGAGATCTCGTCGAATGCCGCGATTTCCTCCGCCGGAAAGTGTAGAGGCAACATAAATAAATCCGGCGTAGCGTCCGAATTTGTTTCAGTGCGCTGGATCCCAAAAAATTCCATTCCCTTCGCATCGCCCGCCTTGCAAAATAACTATGTTCGCCACGTCGTCTTCGTCCCGAAAGTCTGCCGAGACATGCGTCAACGCATCCAAATGGTAAAATTCCTGCGTCACGTAACTCGGAGTTCCTTAGAACCGTAGCCTTCTTCGAGCCGAGGCCTAAAAGTGGGCAGGGCGGGTCGTAAAGGAGAGAGAGAGAAATGGACGGAGTGAAAATGGCCGATCGAAAGACAGAAAGGCGGCAATTAAGCACGTGGTGAGCTTGAGTGAAAGTAAAAGGAATGCGAAAGTGAAAGAGGGGACGAAATAAGGGTTTGTCGGGGAAAAGAAACGGACTTGATTGAAGAGAGAATGACGGGGAATTCAAGAAAGGAAATTAAGAGAAACGAGGGATATAGAAGGGAGAGGAATGAGTTATAAACTGAAACGGGTAAAGTAGATAGTGAAAGGGATGAATCAGAAGATGAAACAAATTAATTGAATGTTAAACGAATGAATTATATAGTGAAAGGGATTAATCAGAAGGTGAAAGGAATTGATTAAAATTGAAATAGTTTAATTGTATAGTGAAAGGGATGAATCAGAAAGTTAAACGAGTTTATTAAAAGTGAAAGATGGATTCGAATTTGAAAGGAACTGCTAAGAAAGGAAAGGGATGAATGAGAGAAAAATATGAGATAAGAAAAAAAACGAAGCTGGTGCTAACAAAGAGAAACCTTACTATAACGACAGAGAAAGGAAAAATGATGGAAGAAGATGAATGTGAGGAAAAGATGCAAGATTAAGAGATGGGAAGGAAGGGTGTTAAGTAGAAAAGAAACGGATGTGGACGTGAAGGAAGAGAAATCTTGCGGGAATCGGCAAGAAACAGAAAGAATGGACGGAACGAGAATGATAAGGCAGTGAAAAAGGTGTAGAAAGAAAAGAAATGGTGCAGGTCAAGCTGTCTTGAGGCCGATGATGAAAAGGGGAGATATATTTGCGCAGCGCCTCGGAACTAAAATGTGACAAGATGGAGATATGAGAGAAATTCGAGATTGAACGAAGCAGGCAAAAATAAGAGCGGGATAAAGTCAGCGGAGAAATAAAGTGAAAGACAGACGTGAGAGCGCCAATAGGGAATGCTCATATCCGCAAGAAACTTCATAAAATAGAGAACTGTTTAAACAGTGAGAGAACGTAAAAAGTGTAAAATGAGATTCTCCCGAAATGAAGAATTCGCTGAGGTTTTGAATAATGGAGCGTGAGGTTGAGGTAATACAGTGGGAGGTGCAGAGGGAGTTTATGGAATTACTGTGTTAGGATTAATGGTGCGGAGGAAAGCGTTCTAATTTTGAAGGTAGGAGAGAATTTGAAAAAATTAGAAATGCAAATAGTTCTCCTGTAGAGGAGGATTACTACTCGTTTATTTGTTTTTAGTTCATTTATCATGATAGAACGCTATTTTTTCAAAAATTCATTATTACTGTATTTAGAGATGCATGAGAAAATGCAAAACTTAGTTTCATAAATTTATACGATAATATAATCAATGATATACTGTTCAAACCGGTATTTTTAAAAGTTTCTACTAACATTAATAGTTAATAAAAAGTTGCTAATAATATAAATGCTTAATATTAATTAAGAATACTTAATAATAGTAATTAATAATTAATAATAGTAATACTCAGATCACCTGAGGCTGACCCTACTGTTTGAAACCATGGTCGTTCAATAAAAGTATTTTGTGGTAAAGGGTATTATTTCTATTTGTCTTCAAGATGGGAAGCTACCACAAAGTCGAGGCCAAGCTCATGCATTCTATTAGTTGCTAATAACATGATGGAAGAAACAGACAGGCTATGATGTTAAAACTTCTTTTTTTTCTTCTTTTAGATCTATGTTGTCATGTATTTTTAAAAACCCATGTTAAATCATATTTAAAACCAAATGTAGTTCATGAAAGGAGAATCTTTTCTTTCAAAATTTCATTTTCTAAAATGCTTTATGAAGCCAATCGCGCCAATCAGTTTCGCTTGTTCCATGTGTAACGTATACTAGGAAAATTTCTCCGTTTACCCATTTGTATTCTTTCTTATCTGTTAAGCTCATTTTTTTCCATTTCTTCCGTTCTTTATACGATTTGTCTCTAAGAAAAAATACATTATAAATACATCACGTAAGGTGTCTTGGGAATATGTAATATCATTAACCGGATTTTGCGGGATTAGGAAGAGCATTTTTGGGATATTTAAAATTGTATCTTGGACATCTCCGCTGAATTATGGATACCAAAAATATAAAGGAGCCGAAAATAAGGAAAAATTCCCTGTCCGAAAGAAAATATAGCGATCATTGTATCGGGACGGAACAAGTTGTGGGTGTAAAGAAAACTTAAATAGCCTATAGATAAGGCTGGAGAAGGGAGATAAAGCACGAGCTGAAGAAAAATCAGGAGGAGAATCACATTTATTTGGAGGTGGGAAGGATATACATTTCGAGGAGAGTAAAATAGGAGGGACAGACACGTAAATAAAATAGTGTGGGATAAAACGGATGGATTTGATCCCATTCATTCTATGACCTTACATTCTATATTAAACGGAAGCGCCTTCGTAAACGACACAACAGATATGAAGAGAAATTTCTCTCTACTGTTCGGTTCTCAGTTCTTGCCACCATTCAGATGAAACTTACTTATTTCGTTCGATTCATTCCTTCGTAGACTCTGCTCTTAAAACACACTAAATTTGAGTTTATTTCCTAAGGAAAACCGAGATGAAAATGATTGTAATATTGGGCAGTATTTAGCAAATTCATTTAGGGAGTCTTGCGCCGTAAATTACTTCCTTTAAATTGTAGTCATGTCAGAAAATAGCTCTTGCGTAATTGAGAAAAGGTAATTTTCTCGTGGAGAAATGAAATTTATTTATTTTTGAATGTTGGGTGTGCAGAAGAGATTCAGTTTTTGTCCTCAATCCTTTCATTTGTGCAGGATGCTCAAACGAACACAGCAATTAATGTATAATTCAATATGTTGGTTATTCTTGAGGTAACAAGTTAAAAAACAATGCGTTTAACTAACTTCCACCCATTTTTCTAAAATTTCTCGATGCTTTTTCAATGGCTTGCTTAAACGACATTCCATACTTGATTTCATGGTTTTATTGGTCGAAAATGTATCGATGATTTCCCGTTATTCTCTCATTGGGAAGCCTCTTATGCTAATACTCAGTAAATAAATGTAGTGAACTTCAGTTGGTGAGAAAACTTATCTCTGAATAGCTTTTCCTTGAAAGAATAAGGATCATTTATGAGTAACTAACCTACCCTAGTCCATAATTTGTCTTAATTCAACTTAAGTTAACTTTTATTATCTATTTTTTAACTCTTTGATATTATTATTAATTTAAAATTTTTTTAATATTGACGATGGGTTAAATGGAAGAGGAGACTTTAAAGTCTCAATTTCGCCCAAAATAAAGACGTTATTTATTTAGTTATTTATTTATTTTATTTTGATGTTAGCATTCTCTCTTTTCATTAATGGTCTTTGAACATTGTTATATTTTTGATAAATATTTTTCCCAAATTAATCTCAGTAAATTCAAATGTATTAGTACGAATTTGAATCTGACTTTGCCGAAAAGTAAAGCTTTTAACTTTGAAACCAAGTGCTTAATTTCTTCCTCTTTCTTCGATATTGCCTTTGAACTATTCCAGTAAAGATTCATTTGGAATTGTAAGGATGATGAGGGTGAAAGTGAAGGATCAGCGCGCCTGCACCTGAAGCAGCGCGCAAAAGAAAATACATGCATTTTTCTTTCTCCTCTTTCTCGTTTGCACGGAGATTCAAAACCTAGTGGATTAGCAATGTCCCTGCGTTTAATGGGGAGAAAATTTTACGGCCCATAAAACGAGGAAGGAGGTCGGTGTGAGGTCCGCTATTTCGCCTCCGCGTTTTGTCCTTAACCGTAGATCTATTAGAGCTTTAAAAACATTCCGTAAGTCGGCTTATGGACCCCCCGTTTTGAGGCAGACGATAAATTCCGTATTACCAATTTCTATAAATACTGATTACGGATTTCATAGAAATCGGTAATAGGTATTTCTAGAAATTGCGATTTCATAGAAATCGGTAATCGGTATTTCTATGCAAAAAGGAAATTTTTTGGACTGGAAAAATTTTTGAGGCAAACGGGAAGTTCCAATTTACCGATTTCTAGGAAATTGGTAAATTGTACAGAAACGGTCTTCCTTTTTTATTTTCTTTCGCCGTGGATCCAATTGGAATTTTATTCAAGGAAAAGGTGTCTCAAGGGTTTTCAAGGAAAAAAGTTAAGGTGCACAATGGATAGAGCAACCAACCGTCAATGTCGAGACCCGGGTTCGAGTCCCGGTTCCGTCAGACTTTTGTCATGTCCTATTGTCCTTGGAATTTCCTTGCCTTTAGATGAAATTATGGCGCTTTCTGTTATCAGAACTCACTATTTTACCATCTTAGGTTCATATCAAACTTTAGTTCGGATTTCAGATAAAAAAACAGAGAAGTTACCGCTTCAACCAAAAAAAGTACTAAGAATACATACAGGTTAACTGAAAATATAGTTTTCATTTAAGTTTCTTTTTCTTGTTTGTATTTTTCATACTGAGTGAAAATTTATCAGTGTTTAAACAGTTATTGTTTTAATGCTGTTACTTGGGAAATGGTTTCGAACGTCCTTCTGGATACTAAAAGAAATATTATTTCATTTCTATGTCTATGTGAGTACCCTTCAAGCCGCCTTTCGGCGTGTGGCAGGGGGTACATGCACCATGGCTCTATTTCCTTAATCGATTATTTTTACGTATCGTTCGCGGAAGAAATGAGCTCTTGAATCTATTGGTTCTGGCATCTATTTATCTGATCTTTCTCGCATTATCGGAACGGCCTATGCAGCATGGTGAACGCATTATATCTGCTACATCATCTCTGAACGTGCTTTCTCTGAATTTATCCAGTAAATTCATCCTTTGTCGAAATCTTCTAACTTTCAATGATTCCCATCTTGCGTCCTGAAGCATCTGAGTGACGCTCACTGATTTACCGTAGCAATTCTTCACAAAAGGCACAACCTTTCGCTGCACCTTTTCTAACTCTCGAATACAACACTTATCGGCAGGGTTCCATACACTACACGCATACTCAAGATGAGGTCTAATTTCATCTAGTGAATCAATTTTTGCTTAACAATTAATTGGACAGTATATTCTTAAAATAGTGTGATTTGAGGACACATTTCCAAAAATTTCCTTTTGGAAGTACCTCCTACCAAATTCTAGTCACCCTACCATGTAGAATTCCTGCTACTGCCCTCAACCAAATGCGATTACTTGCTATGATCATTACCTTCGGAAAACATGAGTTTTCCTGGGAATTTTACCATTGAAAATTGAACCAAATAGAGAATCGAATAGTTTATAAAACTCTAGGGAAATGAAACCGTCCAATCCACCTTTGCAATAAATTCTTCAACAGGTATTCATAAAGTATTCACCAAGTCAATTCAAAAATAATCCTAACCGATCAAAAACTACTTTAGTTCGGTCCTTCCTGTTGTATTTTTGGATAATAAGGAAGACCGTAACTGAAACCATTTCCCCAGGAATCTTTTAAAGATTACAATTATCCAAAATACAACAATGTGAGCCTCATTTTTTCGACTTTTCCATTTAAGATACCTTAAAAATTTCACCTCTTAATCACAAAAAAATGTTAAAACCCAATAAAATGTTTGTGCTTAATCGATTTGGTTTGTCCGTGTTTCATGGAGCTCCATACAGAAATATAAAAAATAATAGGTGTAACATAATAATATTTCTAAAACTTTTTACTGCATTGAATTGAAGCCTGTCACCAGAAGAATACGGCGGAAACAATTTAATATTTAAGAATATCTTGCGTTGCATTGGCGAGGATTTTCACTTTTCGTAACGATCGCAAAGGATGGAAATGGAAGAATTGAATGAGGAGTCTCTTATTCGTCTCTGAACTACGGGTACTTGTCTCTGAAATACGGCGCACGATTCCAAAAGAAGAGGCTAAGCCCCAAAAGAGAATGGAGAAATAATTTCCGTTTACATTATTGCCTTGGGTTGAGGGTATCAAGCTCTGTTTATTTCGGGGAGAATGAGAGAAACTTTCGGCAGGGATGGTGTGCGCTCCGAGAGCGAAAGAAATTAGAGAGCGAATGAGGACAGTGGAAGAGAATGTGAGTTGAATGCGAAGAAAGCGAGGTAGGAAAAGAGCTTAATCTGAGTGGGAATGGAACATGCGAACGTTGAGCAAAGGTGGAGAGAAACAGGTAGAGGGAAGAAGATGGAATAAATTTGATTTAGTGCGGGAATGGTATTCAGTGGTTTTCAAAGAGATTATAGCCGTCGTGTAGTGAGGAATGAGAGAGAGAGGGAGATTGCGAATGAGAGAGTTGAGAGCAGACGTGTTTCGGCAATGGAGACATAATTCCGATGCAAAAGATAAAGGAGAGAAAAGGGAGTGGGAGAAGTGCGATATAATAGGAACGGCAGGTTTTTCCTTTTGGGGAAAGAACGAAAAGGGAAACACACTTAAGCTCTTTTTCATCTTTTGCGAGAAAGAAAATAGATATGAATTAAATATCATCAAACGTGCGTAGCTTGGATTCGAATGGAGGATTGGGGAAGGATGCTTGTGTGCTGCTGCGAGCAGCAGAATGAAATTTTGATGAGAATAAATGGTTGATATGAGATAAGAGAAAGTAATAATTCTCCGTAAATTCTCTCCAGGGATGATTAATTCAATTGCTTGCATTTACAAAAGTAATTTCACTTCGAAAAAGATTGGAAACAACATTACGAACTAAGCTTTATATGATGCTGGGCCATTTAATTGTACGTTTTTAAAATTCTGTGATTATCATAAGAACGTAACCTCTTTGTCTTCCTATAAATATATATATATTCTCTCGATATTCGATATTTACCAGTTTCTCATAGTGTATTCTTGCAGTTACCACATTTTTTTATGTTATTTTATTTTTGTAATTTCGTTTGAATGTTTTATCTGATGTTTCTGTTTTGTCAATTATTTCCTCATGGTTTATTATTGCAGTTTTTCCTGTTTATGATTTTATTTTATTATTAATTTGTAACTTTGTTATATTACTATTGATTTTGTAATTTTCTTTTTATACACAGCTTTCTTAATCATCTTTTAGCATGAACTATCAGTAGGTTTGCGCAGGTTTTTCACACACCCCTTCTCTGAGGGTGTTTTCCTGCTGTGGATATTTTTTCCTAAGATATCACCTTAGGTTTTTTTTTTACATCCACTCCTTCTAAAGTTTTCCTCTCTATTTCTTTTCACCTACACACAAGTCTTCATGTACATAAAATCATTGACTCAAGGTTAGATGGAAGAAGAGACTTTTCAGTCTCAATCTCGCCTTTAATAAAGACCTTATTATTATTATTATTATTATCAAATGAAACTAAGTAATTACGTTATTGTTAGTTTAAATAAAATGAGAAACTTACTATTGTTAACTCTTTTTCTATTTTTAAAATTCGGTAGCTACCTGAATTAACTGGTATCAGGTCCATAAAAACACAATTGTACTTCGTGGGAGTCGATATGTGAACCACGTTGACTCACTGAAAAGAAGGCCAAGCTAGGCCACGTCCCTTAAAAGGATCCCGCACCATGGAAAGAAGAAAACGTCACGTTATTTAGAGTAATATCACCACTGAAAACGTATTTAAATCAACTTCAAATTATGAACGGCGATTGCTACTCAAGACTAATAACATCCAAAAGAAGGATTGGTACAGAATGGTTAAGATTAAATTTACATAAGCAGTTATCTTATATTTCATGAGAGATTGAAAAAGTTTGCGAAATCCTAGAGATGCGAAAAGGCGAATTGGTTCGAGTGATCTCTCCTTTTCACGGGAACTCAGAAGGAAAAAGTAAGATTAACGATCCGAAGTGTCCTTCCTAATCTCTCGGACGGCCCTAGGAGGCAGTGGGGACAAAAAGTTGGATGGTTTATCGATTCCCAGGGAAGTCTTATCTTCCGAACTGTAAGACATTTTGGGTCATTTTTTCGTGCGAGTGATATCAAGCTAAAGACCATATCCTCCTACATGCTTCGTTTAGAAAGTGAGATAATGATTAGAGAAAGGGAAAAGGTCATTAGAATGATTGCTGCTTTCGCGAATTTAAGCTCCTTGATCTCGATAGCGAATCAATCTCGAAATTACAATGATTTTTTAAACGCATTGAGCAGTATTTTTTTACTTACACCACTGCTTCATTAAAAGGTGCTTTCCTGAGTGGTAGTAGAGTTTATTTATTTTTCAGATGCTTAAAGTGTTCCAGCATGATCATTATATTATTTGTAAAAAATCCTGCGAATGAAGGATTGTTCTGAGATGAATTTAGGATTGTGTTTTAACTTTCCAGACCTTGTAATAGGAATAGTTTTATTATGTTTACTTTTAATATTACTTCAAAATTTAGTTTATTTATTTTTTTATTTGTTTATACACTGGCAGTCCCCCTATTACAGAATTTTCGGTACAGTACTTTACAAAAAATTTACATATATCTACATTTAGATTTTAGTGAAACATATTTACTATTACAAATAGTTATTGAATCAAAACAAAAGTATTAAAATGGCAATTCAGGCAATATTACAATTTTTGTTAAAAAGTTATACAAAAATGTTAATATAATTTAAATATAAACATAATAACTAAACTATAATATACTAAACTATATAATAAACAGAATATAAGCATTCAGTCATAATGAATGAGATGAAACATGTCTATATTACTATTTGCCAGACGCATCATGTGGTAAATGGGATTGTGAAACATGTAGCTAGTTCTAGCATACGGAACATCAAAATTCGGCTAAATATATAGAAGTTTCGACGGTTAATATGCAAAGAAATACTTAAGATCGTAATATTCAGTATAATTTTTACATTATAAGAACAAACAAGAATGAATACCTTTTATTTTAACGGTATACAATTTTCTGACCAATCGTCTTCTATTGTAAATACCACTTGGAAAGGTTCTGGCCCTCGTAGATTGTTGCGCTGTGGATTTAACTCTGTCATTTCACTCCTCTGACCTAGGTACACAATCACGTCACCCAGTGGAACGCTTGCTTGAAAGAGTATAGGAAAAATGTTAAAGAAGATAGTACAGGAAAATTTGTTAAATAAATAAAAAAGATCGCTTGTACTTCAAATGTTACAATTGAGAACTCTAAGCAGAAATTTAGCTGCTAATGAAAGGAACAGATATTTATTTTGAGGGAATAAATCATTAAAATGACAATGAAATGTAGAATAACATTTTGGGTCAAGTCCATCTTTAAGTGTTTCCTATATAATGCACGTGCTCTTTATGTATTCTGTGCTTGGAGAAAAAGACTAGGTCTGGAATCAGTCTGGTCTAATGTCAGGAGAAAAGATTTCAGTTTTCTGAAAGTGGAAGACACGTTCAATTGGTACCAGAATATAATGTAAAAAGTTCACTTTTCTCTATTTCTCGTATTTTTTCTATTTCTCTTGTTAATATATGTCTTTACTCGTGCTATCGGCTGTTATTGAATGTAAAACACCTTAGTTGAGATCAGTGTGGATTTTAGGCTTTCTCATCGGCGGTAGAATGAAATTGAGATTCAATTTGCCTATAAAATAGAAGGAACTACTTCTATTTTTCATCACAGCGGCCACCATATTTATTTCTTTCCATTTAATGGAGGTCGAGGATGAATTTAATCGGTATATGTAAACCCGCTGGAAAATCTATTTACGTAGCAATGAAATAGTACGATGATTCATGAAAGATCTCGATAATATTCCTAAATCCCTGTAATAACACTATATAAGAGTTCATATCAGATTTAAGTTAACTATAATTTAAAATAGAAGAGGTTTGCCCCGAAAGTACAGAGCAGTTTCTGGAAGTGGGATTAACAGCGAAAAAAATTTGGTTGGGTTCTTCTGAAGGAATCTGCAAGAGGCTGACATTTCTCCTCTGGGATTTTTATTAAAACGTTAGAAGAAATCCTTCTCAAAAAGCAGGAAGGAATTGAGACTCCTATTATGCTAGGGCAGATGGAGTTTGTGAAAAGTAAATTGTATGGAAACAAGAAATGGAAATTAATGGAATCAGAGTAAGAAAATTGAAGATCAGCGAAGTGGAATTATTTCTAGGAGTGAAAAATCATTCGTGGAGGAATAGTGGTAAATAGGAAATGGATGAAAAGAGATTAGAAAAAAATTAAGAAGTAAGGAGAAGAAAATGGTTGCTGTATTAAATCGAGAGGGAAGAATATCAATACAAGGAATAGGCATAGACCCAAACGAGGAGTATAACGTAAAATTTTCTTTCGTTCAAGATTTCTTTTGTGATGCTTTTGCATAAGGGAATCAGTATCTTTTACAGAATTAACGATACAATAATTTTCCTTAATAACAAAGTGGTAACAAGATTGTCCTTGATGGCAGTTCAAGAACCTCTTCCACATACTCGAGCATATTAATTTGTAATAAATGAAGTTGTCTTTTCAAGGCAATTTTTCATATTACCGTCAAAAAAAGTCTTAGGTTAAATAAGATATAATCTAAAGTTAATTAAGGTTAACTTGCTAAACCGCAATCGAGATAAATCATTCAAGAAAATTTTATCAAAAAATATATCGATATTTCGACAAATTATTTTGTGATACAAGGAATGCAAGTGTTTACGGTGCAACGCAATCTCGATTCGAGTAAGAAAAGTAGACCATGTAGCCCGCGACCTACAGTAAGTTTTCCTGCAGAGAAGCAGTGGTTTAGCACATGCCGCTGCTTTTCGAGAACACGTATAGAGGTTAAAACCAGAGATATAGCGCCGTAAGGATATGTCAAACCCAGACATGTTTTTCATGCCCCCGTTTGCAAGTAAGAGCCCTTCATAAAGTGCCTCTTGAACTTGTTCAACTATAATGTAAAACTTCATCTCCGGAAGTTCTTTGACTCGCATTTGCAGTAGTCTAAGAGAAGACAACAATTTAAGACTTGCTTTGACTTGTATCGCTCAGTAATCTCCGCGAGAATCAAGAGAAACACTGAAATTAACCAACTGCCTGAAAATTTAGGATAGACTATCGGAATAAATGAAATAAAAGGTGCTGGAACAATGTTATCTTTTCCGTGGAAAATATTCTAAGTTAACCCTTTTACTATAGTACCTTTGTACTGTTAATGTTGCAAGTGTTATGTATTAATAAACTATTCTATTATATTCTATGTTATGGCGCATTTCAATTCAGTAAGGCATATCTTTAATAACCGAACATATTCCCTTATCATTTCTTTGGAATTAATAGTTTTTTTTCTAAAATTTCACTAAAAGGAATTATATTTAATATCCACGTATAACACTGGAACTACAGGAAATACGTATTATATCGGAGAATTGTAAAACGGTTCGAACCGGTTCGACGCTTGCAGCCGGAGAGAAACCGGAACCAAACAGGAATTCGGCGTTTACATTAAACTGGGGAAAAACTGGAACTAAAATAATTACTGCTCGAAATCCTTGTTGGTTTCTCATCTTTCTCACCATTATGAAACACTCTTTAAAGGGAATGAGACTTACTGCGCAAGATGAGGAGTGAGGGTCCCTACCTTTGTTTACCTGGGCCAGAAAGTTTCTAGTTTATAAAGTCCCCGTAAGAGCAGTGCATTCATCTCATGGGTAGCACCTTTCCTAGTGTTATAATATGATAATAATTATTGTAACNAACATAATCTTTCCCAGATAAGCCATGTGTATCACACTGAAAATAACAAATAATGTTGTTTTAATGATAATAATGGTTGGCTACGCTTCTGTTTTCGCCCTTTATTTATTCCGACGCCCTGGTGCGCTGCACCCCTTACACCCATAGGACGGCGCGGCTATACTCACTAAGCCCAGCAGTGGTTATCTTAAGTACTTGCGTGTTTCGTTGACTTGCAACGACCTGATTTTTTATATGATTAGTTGAACTCGCCCTTAATTTTCTTAATGCCATGACTTTTAATCTAAAATTTAATTGAATTCTACGCTATTAAAAATAACGCGTCAAAACGTGACAAATAGTAAAATCCATTCTGAAAATGAATTGTTCGGAGCAAGGAGTCCGGTTCAAAACGGTTTGGCCGCGGGAGCGAAACCTGAGCTGAACCGAAATATGTCCTTCAGGTCGAGCCGGGGAGTAAGCGGGAAGAAAAAGAATCGCAGTTCGATGCCCTGCTTTCAAATATCGGATGCAGGGTTATTCCCTGAAAATCCCACCGCAGGTGATGATACGTTTAAAGATCGATTCCGTCTTAGCCCCACTTGTTGGTCGGGTTAGTGCGGCGTTTGAACTCAAGCGAACTGCTCTAATCTCCGTATCCACGCAACGCGCGACCTGCCGTCAAATTAACGGAGGAAAGAGCCACGGTTTCATCCCATGCTCGTTTTCTCCCCATACGGAACTCACCAGGTGCGTAATCGAAACAATGCGGAAGAGGAAAGAGGAAGCCAGTTGCTTCCGAAATCGCGAAACCGAGTCTTCAAGGGAACGAGGATGGAGAGATAGGCTTCGAATATTAAACTTCTCGGGGTAACGACAGTAGATGAGGCGGGAAGATGAAGATTACGGGGAAATAAAGTCATTATCTGGAAGCGGCTCCTCGCGCGAGCATACGAAGTTTCCGCGCGGAATGGAAGAGGCTCGCTTAAAATCTGGGGAGCGATTGTTTGCCGATGGGAGTGGGGAAGAGGACCCGCGCTTGCCGCGTTTTTCGCGGAAGTTTTCGGCGATGCCGTCAACCTTAATCCGTTCGAAAATGACGCGAGAGAAGGCCCGGGAACTAATTACGGCGAACATTAAGAAGTTTTCGCATTTCCCGCCGTCTTTTCTCGGAGAGTGACAATAACAGATGAAATTACACGAGGGAGATTTAAGGGGAACCGTAAAAGACGCTGGAGGGATGACGAAATGAGAAGAGGAAGGGAGCGCATTAGCATGATTCTGAGTTTTTTTTTTTTGGAGAGTCAGGGTTTTTCCAAATTTTCTTTCATAAGATAGCTAGCGTTATGTTTTCTTCCTGGCTTTAATAATCTTCCCTCATTTCCCTTATGCTCTTCGTAAGTTCTGGTCACAAATAATTATTTCAGTTTCCAATGTTTGTGTATTCTTAACATTATTCGGAGAAGGAATTGATCATGTTTGAAAAGGGAGAGTGACCGCGAAAGTCTTGATTAAACGCCCGAAAAGGCCCTTTCTGAATATATACATGGAATTGTTGCATCTATAGAGTCAGTTACGCTAATTTTAATTGAAAAATCCATAAAACTCAACTGCCGGTCGCATAGGTAGTGTCATAAAGGAATCTCTTATTTAATGATAGTAAATTATGTTACAACACTCTCAGAGATAATACTCTCCATAGATGTTTCGTCTACGACCTGTATGTTTCGGAAGATGTGATCGAATTTACGTATCCTACAGTATTTTTTGAACTTTCTGTACATCGAAGAGAGAAGTTTCTATTAAACCTCATTATATTCACATCCTGTTCTCGGTAAAACACGAATTTCACGTTGGAATGAATATTGGAGGTCAGATATAAACTCGCTTTAAACTCATATAGGAATTGAAAGATCTGGTTCTTTTCCGGCGAATACAATGAAGAAGGTTTTCTCGGGATACAAGCCGGGTTGTCTAGTGGATTGTCTCCAACGTTTCGGCTTCACACTCTGAAGCCATATTCAGGGATGTCGAATAGTCGCACAATTTACGGACTCGACATCCCTGAAGATGGCTTCGGAGTGTGAAGCCGAAACGTTGGAGAAAATCCACCAGACAACCCGGCTTGTATCCCGAGAAAACTTTCTTCATCCTATAGGAATTGTTAAAAACTGAAGTTTTGGACCTTAAAAGGTTATTTGCTCTCTACAGTTAATATAAAATAGACCAAAGGAAGTCCTACATTTGTCAGTTTTAAGGGAGGAAAGGTTTGGTTTGCAAACTTATCTATTGCAAGGTAGTGTTCTCTCTCCATTCTTATTTATATTGGTGATGGAAGAGACTATTAGAGAAGTTAAGGAAAAAGTGGGTGATAAAATCCATAAAAATGATATTGATGGTGATAAAATGAATGCTGTTTTGTTTGCGGATGATCTTGTGGTTTTAGAGCATGGTGATAAAGAATTACAGACACATAATTACATCTGAAATCAAATAATTGAAAAATAAATACAAAATAATAAGTTTCTGGTGATGGCAAGAGTTCATCGTAGAGGAAAAGGAAATATTGAATTGAATGATCAACAGTTGGAGGTAGTGAGCAATTTCAAATACTTAGACAGTGAGATGTCAGAGGATAAAAAATGATTACGGAGATTGCACACATGATGAAAATGGCAAATATATTCTACCAGTACATATGAGGCATGCTCTGAAGAAAGGAAGTTCCAATTGAATCTAAAAAGCTGATGTTTGCCACTTATCTAGTCCTAATCCTAATCTATACTTCCAGTATGTGGACCATGACTGGCCAAGAGGAAAACAAAATTCAAACGATGGAAGTGATATTCTTAAGAAATATTTTTGGAAAAACAAAGGAAGTCAAGATCGTGAATGACAGAATAAGAGAAACCTTGGTTATATAAAGGCTCCAAGAATAGATCGAGAGAAGAAGATTAGGATGGATCGGTTACATGAAGCAAATGGAAGAAAGACAACTTTCGAGAAGTGTTTGAGGAGGAGGAGATAGGAACAAAGCCAAAGTGATGACCAAGATGAAGGTGGAAGATATTAAAAATGACATATAAGAGTGGAAGATACGGAAAAAGTTTGGAATGAGATGTGTTATGTAATGATGCTCGAAATCGTTAGAAATTCGACCCGATTACTTGTGGCCAGAAAATCCAGAATTTTTCATGAGCCACCAATAAAAGTTGATCACATGAATGTGTCAATTTATGTGACTTAACGTACACGCATGCGTGGCATATTATTACACGTGCAGTTTGAGCTACGCCTTTTGGATGCCGAAGTATAAACACACTTTTCTACATAAAAGTTGTGGCATCCAAAGTGTAGACACACTTTTCTGCTGATAAATCGAGAGAATGTAGGAAAAACTAAACAAAGTTCTTATTTTATATCGTATTTTATGACTTAGAACGTAACGCACCCGTTATTATTTTAGGTTTTGCCTTTCCAACTGTATGCGTGATGTATGTATTCACACGTAAATCAGCATTAATATTCATTTATATTCATATATTTTATCTGTAATGATTTTTACAAAAATCAAGCTATTGCTAATTCAAACCGACCCAGATTAGACCTGAGTTTCGTCCCTGATAAAAAAGTCCTCTTAAATTCAGTGTTAAGAAATGGACCAAAAACCGACTATATTTGAAACATTGCCAATCTTTAGAAATTGTTATCGTTGACAAAAAATTGTTGTTTTCTGAACATCTTCTTCAGATTGGGGCATTTAAATGCAAGAATCAATAAACAACGTCATAAGTTTTAAATTAACATCAAATTTGTATCGATTTCATTAATTCTCCTTCACTGGATGATGAACCGCAAATTAATACAGATAATTAGCAACATTTTCACCGATCGGCTGCAAGATCCGGAAAAATTCGCATCGCTGAAATGAAGAAATTTATGCGGAATCCTCGTTTTAATTTTGGCAGCACTTACTTGGGCTTCCTCTAATGGATCGCTCAACTTTAAATCAAGCGGATAAAAGGGGTGAAAAAAATGGATGACTTCGAAATGGATTGCTCTAGGAAACGTCACCCGGGAACGGGAACAATGAAAATTCTTAAAAGAGGTCGTTAGGGAAAAATTTAAATGCGGATCTCCTCGGAGGGAGTTATATCCCCGTTTGGAAAATAACAGGATGAAGCGAAGGGGTTGAGCTAAGGGGATGAGCGGAAGGAAGAGCAAACGAGGTGGAGAGAAAAACTCGGAGGAAAAGTTGGCGGGAGAACGACTGCTAGGAAATTGAGGAACTCGGGGGAGTAGCGAGCAAGTCTCGCGAATCCGTTCGGGTAAGCATATGTTGCTATATCTCCTTAAAGTTTCTGCCCTGATTTTTGTAATGCGATCCTCGACTTGGGCCTAATAACTCTCCTGTCTTTTTTTTTATTTTAACACGACCGCGAAGAAAAAAGAGCCCTTCGAGGCATCGAGATCGTTTTTCCCGAACGCAAAAACTTTCGGGCTGACTCAAAAATTCAGTGGAAGAAGTGGGTTTGGAATCACTCGTTTTACTTCGGATCGGATGTATTCCGAATGATTAGAAATTTATAGAAGTTTAAGTCAATTCTTTTTTTATTAGTAATGAAGCTAATTTGCTCACCCATAAGAGTTTGAGAAGAGTCTATGAGTGTAAAAATCGGTGATTTATGGTGACTCTCAAACCTTATGATACCCGATAATGTTTATTGGGGAAGGAACATGGAAAAGACGAACTAATGATGATCCAAGCGGTCGATTTTACCAGTATTTCACGCATTGGTTGTGTACCGGGTTATTTAAGCTAATAATATTATATAAGCTCATATTTAGGGCGATCAGATTAATATCTTGGGCTAGCAATCAAAGAAGTGGTTTGCTGGAATTTTCCAAGCCGTCTTGTCCAAAAGCGATGAGATGGAAGTTTTAAGTTCTTCCGCCACTCGAGCATTAATAATTTCATTTCGATTTCAGGCTTAGCAGAATGAGATACCAGATGAATCGAGTTTTGTGCTAATTTATTTATGCATTCTCAATGGCTTCTTTAAGGTTTTGTAATTATGCGAGTGTATGAAGTACTTTTCAAAAATGCTATAAAAATTCTATTCCTGGAATAAGAAGGAAGAGAGGGATCCCGGACAACGACAACGCGTTCGCCCATAATGAAAGTGGACCCGGGTTCAGTTTCCGGTAAGAGACCATGAGAAGCAAGATTTGAATATTTTAGTAACATTCATAATCTGTGGCCATTTAATTATAGATATAAATGGCGAAGTGTGCTCTTCCTGAGAAAAATTCTCACGGGTAATCAGCCGGCCGTCGGAGTACGACGCTTAGGTTTTCCGTGAAATAACCTGCGTACCACGACAACCCGAGAGAATTTTATCCATTTATTCTCTGTCATTAGCAATCCACAGGTTTGTAGCAAATCTCTCCGTCTTCTTCATTCCTGGGCCATTCTTCTGATTTCTAAATAATTGGTGCAGTTGACGTCTTCCGTTGTTTAATTTATGTACTGAATCCTACTTCTCCCCCGGTGGTTTGTTCCTTTTCAACATTCCCTCCAAAATGGTGTTTGGAATTTGCTGTTGCCTCAAAACATAACCATCCAGTGTATCTCTGCACTTTGTCGAGGTCTTTCACACTTTTCATTCTTCACCTAGCCGTTGAAGTACTTCTTGATTGGTCACTGTATCAGTCCACCGCATCTTGAGTAGTCTTCTATAAGTACACAACTCAAAGGTCTACAATTTTCTTCTTTCCGTCATCCAAACCATCCAACTGTAACCCGCACACCATAGTGTGTGGGTTAAAGTTGGACGCATAAATAGAACAAAAAACTGAATTCCAATACTTGGGCAGCTGCATAGCGCCTGATGGGCGGAGCAGCAAAGATTAGAATTTGAGATTAAAATTAGGATCGCCCAGGATAAGACAGGCTATTCAATATGAGAAAAGCACTCCTGTGCGCTAACAATGTCTGCTTGAACGTGAGAAAACAGTCCTTAAAGACGTACGTATAGAGTGTTGCACAACACAGACATAACTGAAAGTTGGACGGTTCGAATGTCCCTGAATTGATGGATTTACTGGAAAACCAGAGGCCTTCGAATTTATTATTCACAATCCATTTATCATTCGCTGAGAAAGAGTTAAGCTTGCGTACTTCATGTTTAAAATAATGAATATTGCTTCTCATGTCTATATCCATGACATTTTTTCAGAAAATTCGATCGCTTTCTCATGGACGATAATATATTAAATATCTTCTTACTATGTATGATCTGCAAAATCGATAATGCAAAAATCCAGAAAAATTAGAAGGGTAGAGAATACTCTTCCGAAGCTATAGTAATTTTTGAACTAGAAGTTCTTGAGAAATATTATTTTCTATTATTTCTGTAGTTATTTTCCACCGGGCGATCCGAAATTTTGTCTATTTATCGAGACTAAGGAAGCTTCCAAGTTAAGAATTTTAAATATTTTAAGCAATTTTCCCGAGGAATTTTCCTTTATTCTGTTCGAAGTACGTAAATGTTTGCCACGCAACGTACAGGATGTGGAATTCAGTCCGTGCTCTAATTATACTTTTTGTAGGAGTTCAGAAGTGCACATTCAGTGAAATAATGTCTTGGGTGGGATCATTTGCACGGGCACTGTCTCGGAAAACGGGGAACCGATTACAATGAGAATCGCTCGAGTAGATGCTTGGAAGTGAAGCGTGAAATCGTGCAGCTGCAAATTGATTGCATTGCACCAATTCTCGGAGCCAATCTTGAGAATTTAAGAGCATACCTTCCGAAGTGGAATTTCATATTCATCGTATTGATTTCCGTGGAGCCGCGAATTTGAGTTCCAAAATAACTTCTTTAATTTACAGAATTCTTTATTTTAAAGTAATTTGTGAGGGAGCAAGGAAAAGGAAAATTGTCACTCATGTTTGTTCAAATGTCGACTGTACAAAGAAGGAAAGTACTCTTTCTGCTGGAATTTTTGCATGGAATATTAGAAAAGTCTTCATTTAGGTATCCTTGACGATGAAACTTTGTGAAGCGAATGGAATTGATGACTATGAGTATCGATAAAGGAATCCGGAAAATATTGGTAAAATCCTTGATATGGAGTGTTTTGCTGTATGGGTGTGAAACATGGCCCTTACGTAAGGAGGACATAAAAAAATTGGAGGTATTTGTGACGTGGGTATGGCCTTAGAATGGAAAAAATGAGCTGGGTAGATAGAAAAACAAACATAGAGGTGCTGGGAATGGTTGGGGAGTAGACAGTTTTAATTGAAGTAATTAAGCGCAGACAAAAGAAATGGGTGGGTCTAATATTGAGAGGAGAGGGATTGCTGAAATATGTAATTGAGGTAGAATGCAAGGGAAAAGACAGAGGGGAAGGCAGAGGCAAAAGATGTTAGATGACATAAAGGGTGGGGTGAGTTACCAGAGAGCGAAGGAAAAGGCTATGAATAGGGAAAATTAGGACACATGGACCTACCGAAAGGTAGAGCACTTAATGAATGAATGAACGATGAAACTAATACGGACCGTTTGTTAAGAAAGTGGTGTGCGTTCACTTTTGCGTAGAAAATATGATTTACTTTTGAGGAATTGTGAATTTTTCATTCATACAAAAGGAGAATCCCCCTTTAAGGATAGCATACAAGGAAAGGGGTTAAGGTGACTTGGCACGATAACGCGTGCACCTAGGAAAATTCCCAAGGAGAAACGGACATGAAAATCAAACGACATAGAGAAATGTTCTGGTGGAATAGCTCAATGGATAGAGCAACCGACCGGCAATTGGGAGATCCGGGTTCGAGTCCCGGTTCCGTCAGACTATTTTCATGTCCGTTTCTCCTTGAGAATTTTCCTAGGGGAAACCTATTAACCTTAACCATTTTCTTTGTAAAATTATAGTTCTCGAATAAAATTACCGAAGTTTGTACTTGTATGATTCAATTCATACTCTTTTTTTAATTATCGGTTTATTTTTAAAAGATTTTAATTTATGGGTCTTACCACTGTTTTACCAGATCAAAAACTGTGGCCAATGGTTTAATTATAGTCATTTTTATAATTAAAATAGCTATTATATATAATTGCTATTCAGTAACAGCTACGAAAATATCACCAAAAGTTATATACTCTTATTCTGATACAGTTATAACGAAAAACAGTTTATTGTATTTAAAGTCTCGTGTAATGTTAAATTTGATGCAGTAGTAGTGTTAACGGTAACAATAATTTTTATTTTAGGAAGATTAAAAACTCTTCAGCTTAACAAGAAAATTAAAGTTAGGTTTTAATTATTTTTCCTAGAAAGTTTGTTTGGTGAAGTAATACTAGAATAGAAAACGATGGCAGACCATGGCAACTGATCAAGAGGATTTAAAGGAAAACTCAAACTTCATTCTTCGAACCCAAATTATGAGTCAAGTTCCTTACTCAGTGTTCTGAATGAAACTCCTTTTATTTCTCATCTTTTGGCAAGCCTGAATCGAAATTTTATTAATTTCTATTTTCATTACACAAGTGAAGCTCGTTTTCACTTCGCTTATTTTTTGTCGTCACCTCGATCGCGGATAAAACAATGTGATGTCTGAAATTTAATATAACGACCCAGACAGTCACTTTTTTCTCATCCGTTCGACTTTTGCTAACGAGGAACTTTTAATGTGTGGACGTAAAAGAGAAGTTACAAAGAAAACTTCCGGAGACTGCGAAATGTTATCTATACTTTCCTCTTCCTCGTAAAGTTGTTTACTACGCATTTCTTGCCGAATTTTATCTGCGCGTTAATTACACGATTTAAACTTGTAAGTGGAATAGAGCACTGAACAAAAAGGATAGGGGATAGAATATGTCACTTGGCTATTGTTTTAGCAGGTGATAAGGCTGACTAGCAAGAGATCTTATAGAAATACAGGTCAAACATCCTTACGACATACCATTCTGAAATAGGCTATAGTCTTATAGCAAATAACGCAGAAATAATTTTATGTGACCTCCTACGTTAAACAAGATGCTAAATATGTTTTCGTTTTCTCTATTTACTACTCTGTACTTTCCTTTTATTGAAATTAAATGGGTCAGATGTAAGAGGAGACTTGATAGTCCCAATATCGCCCGCAATAAAGACGTTTATATTCTATTCTATATGATCAATGAAGTCTTGTTTATTTCACTGTATCTTCTTCTAACCCTTTCGCTGCATACTTGGGTTAGATGCAGCTTTAGTACTATGAACGTCAAATCGGCTTTAGTCGATTGTCGCAGCGAAAGGGTCAAAATAATCTTGACATATTTATAGCATATTATTTATTCTCTGGAAACAGTTTATGCTGATTTAGGCGAATTTTCTTATGGATCAGTACAAACTTATTATTTTATTTCAACAAACAGTAACGATCTATAAGGAAAAAGGAGCGCAGCTACGTTAATTCGTTAGAGTTTTGAAAAAATCTCCAAAAAGCAGTAGTTTGCAAGCAAAACACTTTAGGTTATTCCACCAGGGTTCTCCGTGGCTGCGCTTTGAAAGGTTATCATTTCAAGAGCGTATTTCGGCAACTACTAACTATTTTCATGTAATGTAACTACCTACTATCTTCAGGGGATGAAGAGAACTGATTATCTTTGTTACTACGTATTGGGATATTGCTTGCAAAATAGGCTTGTTGGAGCCTCTTTCAAAATTCTAATTTACAGGCTAATTATGTGAGAATGATGAATATGTATGAAATAAAATTAATCGCAGGCTGTGAGGAGTCATTGTTTATACATCCTTGTGATATTTTTAACGTTTCTTCATTAACTACAAGTGATAAATGAATATCCCGTTGACTAAGAGATATATGATTTGTTTTGAAATACTCGTCAATGCCTGCTTGATTTATGATTCAATGTGATTGTATGATATAATACAACTCCATAAGACAGAGAAACCAGAACGATGACGATGGTAAACGTAAATGCGAAGGAACTACTCCAACAAAGGCTCACGCTTTCTTCCCCCGAACATGTACGTATAATAATAATAATGATTAGGGCGAGATTGAAACTAGACAGTCTCTTCTTACATCTAACCCTTGTTACGTAATGTATGGAAATATGCTTATACCATCGTAAGTGATAGGAGAGGAAAACCATTTTCATTCGTCTCATATAAGTTCGAGGTATCCTCGAAGGGAATCTATCCTGTAAAAATGAGAGATACGGTATTCTGGTCGCAGACTCGTTCTCGTAGATGGAGTTCCCTTTTATATGGCCGGCAAAGTCTCGCAAAGCAAGAAACGGAACACGAAAAGGATAATTGAATTAAAACAAAGATGAGTTATCTCGAGGCTGGGTAATAGCATCAGTGTTGAGGAGCGATGCAAACTTTCTAGACTAGCCCGACGACAGCAAAAAACACAAGTTAATGTCGAGACGATGGCTCTAATTCCGTCGGTCCCCTGAAGGAAGGGATGAGCACCGAGAGCGAGGCAAGAGAGAGACTTTGGAAAGACATGCCTTGGGAATTGGGCTTCGCAGTATCCTCTCATCTTATAGGGGTGACCCCGGAGGGCAAATGGGAGAGACGAGAGTGGATTGTGGTAGGACTAAGGTTCACAGATGGGAGAATGGGGAGGGTTTCACGGAGGAGGGAGTATCGCTTACAGTGGGGGCTCGCTGCGGGAAAGAGCCAAGGGCGGTGGCACAAAAGTTTGGGATTTAGTTGGGAGTTGGAGACACAGATGAGAAGATTGGGGAATTAGGCACGGAAGGAAGAGATGAATGGGCGGGAAGAAGGAAGAGTGCGGAACCTGGAAAGCAAAGGTAAATATATATAAAGTGGGTTGAGAGATAAAAGCGCGGAAAATACAAAAAGGCGAAAGAAAACAGAGCGCTGTTATACCGCAGGAAAGGAAACAGTTAAAAAACGAGGCGAGATAATATCTTGCGGGTTTGATTGATTAAAATCAAATAGAATTAAAATCAGCCCGGGAAGGGGCAGGGTGGAGGGAATTCTCCAAGTTAAGTAGCAAGGCTGTGCGCTCTTTATACATAATTTGCTCGCCCTAATTTGCTCCACGGAATTCATTCTCGACGTAAAATGAACTCCATCTACGGAAAACTTGCAAATTACTCAGTTTTTAATCCGAACGCAAATTTTCAATTATGGAAATTTAAGGTAAATATTTTGTGGAGGAAACGAAAGGCGAGGTAGAAATGAGCATCGTCGCCCAGGGAACAGATATTACACTACAGATGTCAAGACTGTTTCTCGAGCAGTCCCAAGTTTTTTAATGAAAGAATGTTTATGATTGCGTGCCTACGAGGAGAGACGAGAGGGCTGGAGGTGGAAGACTGGAATGTGACAGGGAAAGGAAGTTGTATTATCATACTGAGGAAATTTTGTCGTCTGAGAATTAGTGTGATTAAAAGTAAGTGATACTTGCAGTTAATAAGGAATATTTCTTGAAGTTGCAGGGATGCATTATAGGTGGATTATAAATTATAATACCGAGATACAAACTAATTGTAAAAGCATATGATTTTTTTATCTTTCAGGTTGAGTAAGTTCAGATTTTTAAAGGAGATTTTATCTATTTCTCAGTGGGACTATGAGCGTTATTTTTCGATGAACAAAATTATCGTCATGCATTATACATCTGAGGACTGGTTTTTCCATATCTTCAGGGCAACCTGTCCTCAGCCAATCGCTTTCTTACCTAAGAAATCCTTAACCTTAACGCTAACCATCATAAACGACACAGAATCAGGAGTGACTTTGAGGTAATGATTAACGTTAAAAAACTCCATTTTAACAAAACTTTTACTAAACCACAAGAGAGTTTCCTGAATAACTTCACCTGAATAGCTGTACTAGTTCTTGTGGTTTAGTAAAAGTTTTGTTAAAATGGAGTTTTTTTGCTAACCATCATTTTTCTCTTAATCTAACCTGTCTTCCTCTGCAATTCTTTCCAGGTTCTCTTTCAGTACGAATAACTTACAGAAAAAATATTTTTCGTATGTCTGAAACTACCCGAACTTCCCGTTGATTCTCAACGGGGAAATAAACAATTGTGATAAATATAATCCTATTTGCGACTTATTGAATAACTAAGAAAATATTAGATAGTTTATGTAAGCAATTTTACGGAGGAATAACTATTTACTGTACGCACGTTATGTCGACCCATCATTTATGAGGTCATGTTTACAAACGTTCACCTTGAATGACTCTAACTGTGGGGTATGCAGGTGAAGGATTTAAACTGAGAGTAGAAAACGAAGACGCAGAGACTGACCAAAAGAATTCCCCAAAAAAGGAATTCAAATATACGTAAATCCACACGGTAAACCCAGCATTCGTTTAGTTACAAAAATTTCTTTTTTCACCGAGTTTTTGGTAAAAATCTCCTCGAATCCTTCAAAAATGTTCCCTTTTTTGGCTCTTTGCCGAAAATGTCATATTTTTTCTCCTCTTTAATCGTAAATCAGCAAATGACTGTCCTATTAAATCCAGCTGATTAAGAAAAAAACCATAGTTGATCGCAAAATCGACCGAACGATTTTTCAACAAAATGTAAAATAATATATAACCTCCTCTTCATGTATCCTGTCCTTACTTATTATCGTTATTCTAAAATATGCCCAAATTCCCCGTGTATTCCCGTGTATGTGAAAAGGCGTGAGCTCAGATTTAACAATTAGAAGGTTCACCTGGGAGACGGGTTGTTTACATCCTCTAAATTCGCAAAATGTTGGTGTATTTGATCGAAATTCTCACAATTCCGAATCGAAAGCAATATTTTACCACCAAATTAAAAATATTCATTCAGTTTCCTTTATCTTGGTGCTTGCCTCCATTTCTAACGGCTATTATTTCTAAATTCATTTTTCAAAAGAAATTAACCCTGCAAGCGATATGAGTGAACTTTACATCTATTTTTTATGGAAACACTTTGACTCGTTTTGGGTCTAACTACCGGATAAATAATAATTAACCTGTTTCCTGCTTAGGGAAGACATTTATCAATCTTAAAAGTCTGAAAGTTGAGAAACTTCTGTTTCTTCTGTAGTTTATGGCGAATATACACGTTTAGAAACTTTCTGCTTTCTTTATAAGATTAATTTCGAAATATAATTAGGAAAAGACGGAGCTGCGTGAGGATTCCTGTCCGTTTCTTATTTTATTTTTTTATTTTCGAGGAATCGTTGATGATTCGTCTGACCAAATTGCTGGAAACGCCTTCGCAGCAGAGTTTCTCTTTCTCGAATATTTTTATTCTCTTCTCTTATGACCTTAACCAAATCTTGGTCACCTTAGCAGAATGCTACGTTCTTCAGAATCGATATGGCTCAAAGTAGTTGCTAAGAGTATCTAGTTTAATTTTCAGGGTTACTGTGGTTTTACAACTGCTTCTGATTGCGGAATAAACAGAACCATGCAGTAGTTACGAAATATTGCGGCGGAAAACAATGTTCAAGGCTTCTTTGAAATTGAATATATTTATAAACTGGAGAGAGGAACTCCTTTTTCCGATGGAGCTGATTACACGAGGAGCACATCTAGGAAGGACTAGATTATTAATGTGTTAGGAGTAACAGCGTATGTGACGGAAATTAAGTGGACTCTTAAGGTAGTCTCAAGGTTGGTGGAAAACATGGAACAGAAATAAAGGCAACGTACAAAGAATTACATTAACGGGGTGACAAATTATACTGAATTGTTTAGTATTGAACGAAGCTTCAAACAAATGTTTGACCATTTTGCTCCGTGAGTTATAATATTTGCTTTCATCTAGCATTTAAGAAAATCACGAGATATGCATGTTACACTTTAATTTTAATAAAAATACCTGACATTTTAATAAAAAATGTCATTCCTGGATATAGAAGTAATTCTCTAGGCTAAATATATTTCGCATTTCTTATAATTTTATTCGAGGGTTTTATTTTCACGTTATTTTGCACGTTTAAAAAATGGAAATTACCAAAATTTGATATCCTTCTCGGGAGTGCTAGGCAAGCAGAAATACACACAATCTGCGTTCCCTTCCTTTTGCCGTCGAGTAGTTCTTGTGGCAGCTACGTGGAAACATGGTTTCCCCTATGCAAACCCCTTCCACGTATCCCCTCCCGTGGTTGCCATAGCGTGAATTCACACAAACTCGAAGTGGTTCCGTAACAAATTGGTTCTGCGAGCAATTTCCGATTACCTATTTGAACTCTCGTATGTATTCGAATGGCGTGGGAGGGACATAAAGAGCTTCGTGACAGCTGGAATTGTCAAATGAAGATGGAGTTGGTTATTTGGTTTGAGAGAGCGCTAACGATGAGTCTGCTGCTACTACAGGGATCTGCTGCCTCCACGTTTTCAATCAGTTCGATTTATGTGTGCACTTGTAAAGGTTTATTGTTTCATTACCAGATTCATCTTTCATTGTCAGGATTCTCATTCAAAGGCGGAATTTCCATTTTCACTCGAAATTCACTTTTTAAAATTTAGAGTTTGATGATTTATATTGTGATGCGAGTCTTTGACTCTACGGAGCATATAAATGTGCATTTTAGGTGTCACGCCTAATTTTTATGACCACTGCTCGTGAATTGTAAAATGTAAGGTTATTTTATTTATTAGAATGTGAGTATGTTGATTTACGGCCAAAGAGTACATAATGAAAGTCTTAATCGAAGTCTATAGGTAAAAACTCTTATTATTAACTTAATAGGTATTACTCAGAGATTTCTCGAATTTAGGAATACATTAAATATTATAGTATTACTTGTTTTTTTATTGGACTGCACAAGAGATTTCGTTCGTAATAGAATAGAA
>KZ308373.1:561315-627250 GCA_000376725.2 Ladona fulva
AAGTTATAACTGTATTTTTAAGTCTCTCCTATTTTTCCTACAGTTTCGAAAATCTCGTATATTCACCCATGTTTTCCTAAGACTTCCCCCTGTTTCTACTCTTTTTTTGAAATTTCCTCTTAATAATCTTCTGCTTACAGATTTTGTCCTCATCGCTATCACAGTTCTCGTACTCATTAACGGCAGTTGATTGTTTCCAGCGAAATTTGGTGTAACAAATTTTTAAAAAAGTAACACCATATTAGTCTACGGATTATTTATTTAAACGACTAGATCATAGGGTGTATTAACAAGGACAATAACGAATTGGTTTGTATTTATACATTGCTTCTTATTGTTGATATTCTTGGCGATTGCAGAAAATACCGAAAGTGCATATGTAAATATGCTTTTCTGTGTATAATTTCGTAAAAATCGTTATAATAACAAACCACCGTAATATTTTTGTGGGTTTGAACTTATTCAAGCTATCTTGAATTGATTTTATTCAACTCTTTCTTGATATAGCTCCTTGAATTGAAATTGCAACGGAAAACCTCATGAACATAACTTATCCATATTAACGAATTTCTACACTGAAATTTTTAAATCGAATACGTTTTTAAGTCAAGTCTGGTTTGTGAATACATATTACTCATCATTAAATCGAGTTACTCAAAAACTAAAGGTGTCTATTCCCAAACATAAATGTGGAATGTGGAAAGAAATGTTCTTTTTTCGTTGTATTCGAGGTCCAACAATTAAATTCTCATATTAACTTTTACGACTAAAAATTATTAAATAATTGATCCAACTGTTCCTAAATCTTGAAAGGACATCATTACCCTATAGTTTTACTCATACTCTTCTATTATACAGGAAACCCGAAACACAAAATTATCACTAGAGGTTAACTTTGAGTTGAAGTCAAGATTTTAACGATGGTAAAAAATTTCCTCTTCGAGTATTTCAGTGCGAATTTCTTCGAATTCTTGCTTTTTTCTTCCATTTCGACGTTTTATCTCTTTGTAGAGGAGCTGCTTTTTCCGCCAAAGAGAATCTGAAGGGCGGTATGACGAATTGCGGAGGGAGACGTCATCTCCAAACAAAAGGCAGCTTCTCATAAGAGAGAAAGAAATCGCATTCACAAAGAAAAAGACTGCGACGGCGAATAGGAAAGGAAACGTTTTCTTTGCTGGCTCTTGAAAAATTCTTAACCAGGCGATCGCCAAATGCTGACTCGATGGTAATAGCGATGTAGAGGCAAATTCGCGTACATTGGACGAAGTTGTAAAAATTGAAGGAACTGGTCTCTTGGCTGTAAATAGGCAATGTGCTGAAAAATAATAAACCAAGTCTAAATCGGATGCTTATACCATACAATTAGAAGCTATCCTATTTTAGAATCAGATGTTTCCTTGCAAGCAATATTTATCGGCTTATGAATGGGTTGGGGATTATTTAGTTAATCATCGTAGCGCTTAATATAATTGGAATTAAAGTAAGTTTGTAAGTTTCATAAAAGAAACTATATGGAAAACGTACACAATTATTCCTTTGTTTCTCTATTGCAGTATATTTTGGAAAACCGCTGATTAACTTTCTCAAGCACTTCGCCCATCTTTTCATGAATGATTCGAAGAGAATGTTGGATATTTTCTCACAAATTACAGACATGGCCTCTGTAGTTATAGTTAAGTTAATATTTTGCACTTCACACTATGCGTTGCATTGGCCTGTTTGTGTATCTAACAACTACTCACCGCTTCATCGATTTCAAAGTAAAATAATTTCTAATTTTGTTTTTCCCGCGATTTTAAGACCACAATCTTTATCAAATAAACATTATTAACACTTAATAAAAATATTTTTTCCCACTAAGAAATTTGATTCGAAAATTTTTGTAATTTGATGTTTTCTGGAAATATTTACCAATGAATGACCAAATTATTCTTTTGATTTATCACATGGTTTGAGGATCTAAATGTTATCATTCAACGATAGACTAGACTTTCGTAATGGTCAAGTACTTTGTGGAAAAACGCATGGAAATTCTTAATATGAGAACAAATGAAATATTTTTTCTAAAGAAATCACCCTTCCTCTTGGGTAAAAAGGACATGAAAATATAACGAAAAAATTTTATACTAGATACGGTGAAGTATGTAAGCAAATTGCGGCGCTTTTTTAATCTCTCGAGCGAGAGAGGCAGCGGAGCCCAAACTTTATCTCCCTAGGGGTTACCTTAGTTACATCGCTGTATAACAGCCTTATTTCTCGAATCGTGCGAAAACTTCAAAGCCCCCGCATTTTCTAGCCTAGACGTAATCGCTTTAGGCCCTCTCTTTCAAAGCCAAGCGGCCTTTTCACAGAAACAGCCTAAATTCTTTATCCCAAATCTTTTCGAGACTTCTCCCGGCCCCTCTCCTCATGAACACTAACCTCTCTCGCCTCAGTCTTTTGTCTCCATTGAGCGAACACTGCGCCTTCTTAATACAGCTACGGAAAATTGAGACAATAGACAGTTTACGACAAAGAATCGACGAGGTGCATATCCAGGTAAGCTCTACAGCTCAAACAATAGTGGGCGTTTCCTCCATTGTTCGCGCGATTTCAAAACTCTAAGTATAAGCTGCTGTTGCGAGAGAACTCTAAAGACCTCGACACCCATGGGAAAGGAAGCGGCGGGGAAAAATGCTTCAAATAGCTCGATTAACGCCTTTATGCTCACGGAGATTTATCTTCCGGCGCGAGAAGTTGCAGATCGTCGCATTGTGCTTGTTCCGCATGCGGAGGTCACGAAATTGCCGGTTACGAGTTTGGTAACATTCTTAACGTATTCAGGAATGATTTCTATACTCTGAAATACGATGATTCGTATTTTAAGATGCTCTATTGTGAAGTGGAGGCTGAAGTCTTTTCGCGCGCGTATATCATACTATGATAGTGATGATTTAAATTTTTCCAGCATTGAGTCTCCAGGTTTATATGTGAAAGGAGTTGCATTTCGTTAGCGTTATGGAGCCAGTGGGAAATTAAACATTTTTCATGAATTTTCTTATGGTGCATTGAAATTATTGCGCAATAAGATGTAGGTCCAAAAGTAGTAATCCTAGGTTATTAATTATGCAGACTTTTTAAAACGTTTTTATCATTAAGAATGTCTTAAGGTATAAATTATGCATACGAGTATTAAGTAAACAGAGTAAATTTCAATTCAAAATTGTTCGTATGAGGTGACATGAGTGAAATGCCGTTCTCAATCCTGTACGTTAAGCAAACGAATATAAACTCTAAATGGTATCATCACTTTAACTCTGAATGGTATCAACTGTTCAAATTCCTATCTTTACATCCACTGCTGTATTCTATTCTTAACTAGACACTACTATTTGTGTCTTACTTGGTTCCATTATTCTGTTCCTTCGGCAAAATTTAAAATAAGACCATCAATAGGATGTTTGGCTTAAAAGAAGGCCGAAATGTTTAGCTAAATGTTTGAGAAACTTATCCCTGGTATTGAAACAACATACCACAAATAATTAAGAGGAATAAGTCTTATCAAAGGTAGTAAAATGTATTGACTTCGAGACAACTCTTAATAACTTGAAATATATCTCAAATATTTACTTGCTTAAAAACAGTTCATTTTATATCAGATTTTGAGGAAAGTAGTTTTACCATAATTGTCATCAACCCACCCCAATTTTTTACTTCTATATCTAAGAAGCATTATTTCTTCTCAATGGTAATTTTTATCGTAAAATAGAAGTTATAACTGTATTTTTAAGTCTCTCCTATTTTTCCTACAGTTTCGAAAATCTCGTATATTCACCCATGTTTTCCTAAGACTTCCCCCTGTTTCTACTCTTTTTTTGAAATTTCCTCTTAATAATCTTCTGCTTACAGATTTTGTCCTCATCGCTATCACAGTTCTCGTACTCATTAACGGCAGTTGATTGTTTCCAGCGAAATTTGGTGTAACAAATTTTTAAAAAAGTAACACCATATTAGTCTACGGATTATTTATTTAAACGACTAGTTAATCGTTTTGCTTTTTTAAAAGGTTTTCTCTCTAGCAACCTTAATGGACTCCTTGATCTCATTTTCACTACATTTAAATCCTTTATTCCACTCTAAATCTCAGCTGTGCTATTCAACAAGCTTTTCTCTGAAACTCGCTAAAGTACTCTCTGGCTTTGTTGCTGTTATTTCATTTGCCTCCATCAAAGGAATGCATGAAGATTAAGCATGAAAGTAGAAACATTCTAAAAGAGTATCCACCCAAGGATTGTTTTGTAGATCAACGACTGCATTCAGTCTCTTTATATTTTCAGTATACATCTGCTCTCACTCATAAATATATATATACATATATTTCCTCCATCAATGCTTTTATTATTTAATGAAAACTTGCAGCTGTTATTGAGAATTCGCAGTGGGACAGCTAAATTTGGCTTCCGATGATTTGATCGCACAGCTTCCTATTCGCCTACTTCCTGTGCATCATCATTCTTAAGTCCCTCACTTCGTATTTGTATTTATTTCAATTGCATATACAAGAATACCATTCACAAAGAGGTATGAAAGTAAACATAACAATGATATATAGTTCACGCGATAGCCAAAAGATTACATGATCTTGTCCGGCTATCTATATTTTAAGTTTACAATCATGAGCTTTATAAAAATATAGACATTACATATGCTATATGTCACAGAGATATTATTTAAAAATTCCCCCCCCAAATACACAAATTCACAAATAAAGAAGAAAAAGAAGGAAACAAAAAAATATGCACAGAAGATCATTCTTAATAGTTAAAGAAAAGATTAATGAGAGGTGAAGACAAATTCGCCAATTTAGTGATTTATTTGCTATTTGTGGCGACTTTTCTCTTCCTTAAGCGACTTTTATCAGCTTTAGCGCCATCTCGCACAGTCTCTATCACGTTCTGTTGCGTAGATCCTCCACTATGTGCTAGTAACATTGAATGCTCGACCTACTCAAAAGTCAAAATCGCACCACGCATTAGTGATCAAAGACAAATATCATTTAGTGTGTTTAAGTTATGCGATTGTTAAACTAATATTACATTTCTAAAGGTAAATTTAAATTATATTAATTGCTTTTAGCGATACACTAATCTAACTATAGGAACGTTTTATGTAGATACTGTTTATGACGTGGCATTAAAAAGACTGGAATCTCTGAGAGTGGAGAACAAAGATGAATGCTCTTGTGTAAGGACCTTGGATTTTGTTTTCTAAGCACACGGGATGAAAATTGCGAGCAGTTTTCAGATAGCTTACATGGCTCGAGACTTGCTGAGACCATTCATTTCGGATTCCCGTTTTGTGGAGGCTNTTTTCAAACACCTCTTTTGTAACTGTAATGATACGAACGTAGCCGGAAATGAAAATAAATTGGCCACTGAAGCACGCTTTCAAGGTGACTCATTTTAAAGCATGAATAGCTATAACTAATCATACGGATATTTCAATAAATAATCAAATATTTTTGTAGAGGAAATGAATTTTTTATAAAATTACCTCTTTTGCGTTCTCTTAAACATATTTTTCGCCTAGAAGTAGTTTAGTTTTTTAGAATTTTAGCAAAGAAGTACTTTAGTGTTCTATTTACCATAGAAGTGAATCCATTACTCATGAAAAATGTTTACAGGTACCTTAGAGACGCTCATCTCAGAATTTTTTCCTGTGCGTTTACAAGCTCAATGATAATTAACCATAATTTCGAACATACGATTATTAGAAAATGTTTTCATTATATTTTATTCGCATTACCTTTTTACATAATTCATATTGCATTATTCACATTCATCCTTGTTATTGCCGTGATTGCTGTGAGAAAATTGGGGGATATAGAAATATCCTATTTTAAGTTTATTTAAGTTCATAATTGTATTATTAATTATATATGTAATAGTGAACTAAGCTTGAATGCGAAAGAATGATTATTTTATTTTATTAACGCGATTCGTATCTAATGAAAAGGATGCGTCGCTAAGATTTTAGCGCCGTGATTGTTTTATGATGCAACATTTTATACTTGCATGTAACCTTAATTGCCTAAACTCAAGGATACGTCGAATATTTGGATATGCTTGCCTAGTCTTATCATATACGAGTATATAAAAAGCAAATGTATGTCTGTCCGTCCGTCCGTCCGTCTGTTCGTCCCCCTATTTATCTCAGAAGCGGCTTGACTTAGAGATCTGAAACAAACTGCATTGTGTTTCTACGATGCTGAAACCCCCAGGAAAAAAATTCTCATCTCTGTAAACACCCGGATTTGAACCCAGGATCCCAATGTACGTTTCCATAAGAGATGAACGTAAATTATGTTTTCGTTACCTGCAGAGAATGTTTATTTTACAGAATTAAATTAGAAACAATGGTCCTACGAAGTTGAGACAGATGCCAAAAGAAAGGAAAATGATCATAAAATCTTATTTTAGTCGTGAAACATTCATACAAATTCGAAATTGCGAGAACCTTGATAAAATAGACGTAAAGTTTGTTATTTTTTTGAGAAATAAACAATCCATCCCTTTGACGACAAAGACAATTGTTGAAATTGATTTTATGAGTTATCCTATATAAATACACGAGGATAATCACTTCCATAATTATTACCATAAGAAATGTACGTAAAATAGGTTTTCGTTACCTGCAGAGGTTGTTTCTTTTACAAAATTAAATTAGAAACAATAGTCCTACGAAATTGAGACAAATGTCACAAGAAAGGAAAATAATCATATATTCTTATTTTAGTCATGAAATATTGATATAGATCAGAGCTTTCGAGGATTTTGATAATACACTCGGAAATTTCGTAAACTTTTTGTGAAATAAGCAACCCATCCCTTTGACGACTAAGGCCATTATTGATTGTTGATTTCATGAATTAACCCATATAAGTGCACGGGGATAACCAGTTCTTATAACTATTATATGTAATTTACGTAAAGTATGCTTTCATGACTTGAAAACAGTAGAATATATATTATAAATAATGGTAAGAAATATATAGAGTTATTATGATATTACGACGGAATTTTTTGTGCTTAGGAGGACCAGATATATACGATAATAAATATATTTTTAAACTAAATTAAGTCCCGTCATGCATGACGGGGGCGTTTAGTAGTTAAAAGATAATATTTCTCTTCGTAATATCGATAGTTATAATTACAAGAACTATTGGTGTATATTATTTTAACACGGTAATGTTTCTGTTAGAATAATTTTGCGACATAATGAGCTTTAACTACGGATTGAAAATCTACCAGTTGTGGAATAATTAAATCATTTGTACTGTTCATTTAAATCAGGCTTGGATAAGACTTTTGCAGTCTAATGTCAAGCACTTAAACTGCTATGCGTTCAATATCCTTAATTTAATGGAAAACAGTAGAGAGTGAGACTAATGCTAAAATATTGCAGGATGTTTAAATATGTCCGGCATCTGCCATGAGTCGGAAATGAATGCAATTTAGATAGAACCTCATTTAGAATCACGGATATAGAAAAATTTAGTACTATCCCACAGATTGAGGGGTGATACTGAGTTTTATTTTCCACGTCTATAATATAATTCCACAAAATCTGGCCTACAAATATCGATGTTCTTATTCAGACAGTTTGCATACCATTTCCGTAAAACTATATACAATGATAATATTAAATAAATTCAAAGAAAGCGTAAATTTTTCCAAAAAATTCTTTTGCGCATCCATTGTCATTATAAAATGTTTATACTTTTCCACTAGTTCCTCGAGATTATCTATTATGAATAGTCATATGGGTAAATAATATAAATACTCTATATTCTCGAATCTGAGACGCACTCAATTTATGAAACCCATATACAGGGAAAAGTTATACGAGTATTGTAAGAGTTTTGTTTTGCTATTTGCCGCAGCACACACCGTACTGTGTGTGTACTGTATTTCGCCCAAAATAAAGACGTTACTTATTTATTTATTTATTTACTGTACGCTAGGATTCCAACACGTCCGAACAGCCTTAATGATTGCTCGCAAAAATAGCTAGCACAGGGAAAACTGAAACATAGTTTTAAATGTTACAGTTGAAATAACTTTTATCTTAAGAAAATGCCTCACGATGTTGCATTTTGGAACGCAAATATAAGACGCACCCGATTTTTGAAAGCCCAAAAATGAAAAATATTTCGTCTCATATTCGAGAATATTCAGCAATTGTTACCCCAAGTGTAAAAACTAATTGTGTCTTTTCTTTTAAGTATTTGACCTACATTTAAATATCCGTGATTTATGTAAACTCCAAAGAACAAACAGTTACATTGCTTTATCATCCTATTTGAAAAAGAACAGCTCGGGTTCTTTGCATGTTAATACACGGAATTCCTATGCCCTCTCCATTCCTTATCTCGGAATAGTTCAGGGGAAACCCTATATCACCCCTCTTTGCTTTCCGGTCTACGCATTGCAAACGGAACCCAACACCAATATCTTTCTTATCTCCTCGAGAGAATTCCTACTGAAGGTCTCCAACATTATTCATATTACATACTTCCCATATTTGAGTTTTTCGTTACTAGCTTCGCTTCGATTCTTACGCTATCTCGACATTTTAGTTTCGTTATAAAGTAAGAATCGGAGAACTAGAGCTTACGTTCAATTTTCGTCCTTACTATAGCTTCAATACTAGAACTGTATTATTATTTTTTCGTTTTACTATCCTATTTACTGTGTTCTCGTCAAGAATATTACGGCTCTATAAACTTTCAAAGGGTACCTTTCATTTGGTAACCCTCGATGCATGCTTTGCTTGAATTTAAGTTTTAGATATCTGCATATATATCTTATTGCAATATTATGTTCTGGAGTATTTGTCTGATTTGAGTTATAACTATAAGAGTATAACAAAAACCTCTACTTTGTTTTAACAGAATCCACAATTTCTCACATTCAGCTATCTCACGTTCCTTTGAAGGTTGAAATAATACCTTGTCCGCGTATTTAATTCTCAACACAACATAATATAATTCTCTACCGTTTTAAATAGGCAATCGTGTTTGGGTCGTCAGCTAATATATACTCTCGAAACTAACTCAAAATTCCTAATATCATAACCCATAAGTTATTATTGATAAATCTGAATTGTATTCTCTTTAATTGCAAATTAACGTCTTAAATTAAGCTGTATATTTCTAGACCAATATCTTTACATTTATCTACATGTTATTAAAATATAATTGAGTCCTTTCAGTTTTTAGTCAATAAATAAACGGGACTTCTACAATTCTTTTTCATTGTTACAATTTTCTCTCCCATCCTTAAGTACCTCTGGTGTAGATTATTTACTTGTTGATTTTAATGGATGATTCTGATGTTTGCGTTGTGCATTGCAATTGACGTCATTCATGCATATCAGCGTAGAGGTAACTCTATTCACCTTTAAGAATTTTGAAGATGTATGCCTATTGGTACCTCATATAAGTGTATGACATATTTGTTATTTATATTTTAGTAAAATTCAAGAACACTTTCATCCCTAATCCTTCATCAAAATTTCCTCTCTGATGATGCGTAATTTAATATCTTCCATAATCTCCTATTTAATATAGCAGTTACGAAAAACGTAGTTTTGAAAGTTTCTTTCTAGTTTTAAATAAAGTTGTTCAGTAACATTTTCTTTCTCAGAAAAGAGAAGAAGTAATAAAACCTTAAATGTATTAACCATATATAAAACCATATTATTTTGGACTTACGGTATTCGGTGGTTGATACGTACGTTCTTTCGAATTTAGAGGAAGCATTGCCGCTTTTCAAAGCACCGTATCAAACCGTTCTTGTTTAACCTTGTATGTAATATAAATGTATCTTCATTTCGAATGAGCTATTAATGTTGTGAAGTGTTAATTTTTATGAAATTTGGCTCAATCCTTGAAATAAGCTGTGAATAGGATTCTGCTAAATTCCACTCAATTGTTCTGGTTTCCAGATTATCACGCTTGACTAACGAAGTAATGTGGAGGTATCAAAATGCATAAAATAATAAAAAATGCATACAATATTGATATCTGGAAAAATCAGGTTGCCAAAATGTTATTCCTCATATTATGGGGACTTAGTTTTTCACGCTCTCTTTGGCTGATATTACCGCACATTATAAAAATTTCCATTTCATAGAATAACTCGTCTAACGTGAAGTGCAGGGATCACATTTCCCACACGATATGGCGTTTTGGCAATAATCCAAGCTTTCAAAAATTACCGAAGGAGGCGCCAGGCGTCACACAGTTCGTGCATAAGGACGTCATTCGTTTTTATGCCCTCGCCTTCATGGAAATAACACATCCACATTGAAATAGATAGCCTCTATACTGATTTATGTAATTTTTAGTGGACGCGCATTTTTGTCGCCCATTCCGAGCCATTTACCTTCACTGCTGGACTAGTTTTTGTCCGTAAAATGTTCACTATCGTTCTTTAATGGGTGAAGCATATAGCTTATTACGTCGCTAAACTTCTCCGTTACGACTGACAGCAGAGGGATCGGGAGAGTTTTATTCCTTTTCACTTAATTCTCAATATTCCTTCTAGTGATGTGAATTTATGAGTTGCAGACAAGTCTGTCAAAGGTGTTCTGTGGATACTTTATTCCGTTTTAAATCCGAGAACAGTGAACATATGGGATAATCCGTGTTACTCGTTTTTACTTTTTGATGATGATTTTCGAAAATGCAAATTTTCGTTAGCGAAGGAACGACCAGATTGCGGTTGACCTTGATTGCCATAATCCCACAAGTAATCTTATTCCAATTCTAGTTTAAACGAAACTAGTGAATTATCACCCGTTTCAATAGTTTTTCACCTTCACCAGTTAGTTCACCTGTTTCCTGTTTGGTTCATACGCATTACTAAACTAATTACATGCATTGTTCCCCGTTCTTTCGATTAAAGTTCTCGATCATTTACTATTATTCTCGGATAAGCTGCAAAACCATTCACCAGTTTTAGTGATTGAGTAATAATTCATTTCATTTTAGCTTTTGTTTACTTTAGGATGAGATAGATGTAATCGCATTGCAAGTTATCAGGGGGATAGCCAGGATTTGTTCATGGGGGGGGGGGGTTAGAGCCATCCAGTAAACATTGCATTGCTTACAATCCAGTAGTAGGAATACTTCTGCCAAAAATGCGATGAAAAGAGAAACTGATTTATATGAACATGTATATCCTTCTAATCTCAACTGGTGTCCGTATGCGAAAGGCCGTTCTCTTGCATGCTTTTGTTTTCTCTGTTCTCATGGGGGGTCTGGACACCCCAAAACTACCACCTTGGCTACACCTCTGTATGTTTTCATTTGCTGTTGCATTAAGATACGTTGATTGTTAAGTATTCTAGGTCTGTTGTACTAAATAACTATACCCCTGAACGACTCTAATGAGGACTAATTCAGGTGAAATGTCTACAGGCTGATTATTTATTGCTCAGTTTTCATAAATAGCAAATTTTTCGTCGACTTCAGTCCAGGGCTGTCAAACTGTCGGCTCGCAGGCCGGATACGGCTCCTCAACTCATTTCCCGCGGTCCACGATTTCAAGGATTGTGTCGTATTCATTTATAACATATAATAATTGCCTTTTTAATTTGAAACGTCTCTCGTCATTCATTCTTATTTAGAAAAACGACTGCCTGAGACCCAGGTATTTGCCGCACAATTTATACTTAGGAAATACATAATCCAGACAATTACTTTTGCGCGTGAAAAAAAAACAAACAGCCCATAGGTTGAAATCAACCATTAAAATTTTTTCCTCCACAAAGTATGTTCACAATTATTATCTTCATATCTCTAGAAACTAGCTATGTGGAAATTAAGGCTAGTTTACAGCTAAAATATATTTTTTTATATTCAAAATTTAATACTATGTATTAAATTGTGTCAGTCAGTCAATAAATTATATTCATAATTAAATGTGTCTATTATCACCTCTGTATATTTCTTTTTTATTATTTGAGACAAATACTTTTCTTTATATTAATTACATTCCGCGACGTTAGAACAAAATAAATCGATTTCTCCGTAAAAGGTTCTATAAATTTCAAAAAGCTGTGAAATTAAAGAAACAGAATCAGTAACAACATAAGGGCATATTGTGCGCTCCGCGTCAATTTAATAGGGTACTAAATAGTAAAAGTTCGGCCCACTCATGTACTTAAATGATTGATTTTGTCTTCATCATTCAGACAAATATAATATAAGCTCACATTAACTCATTTTAGAACCTTGATTCCGAAACTGGGAACAGTAATTTGTATTTAATTCGAATTTTAACCATTTTTAACCATTTTAACAATTTTCATTGCTTTTAATAAAATGCAATATAATAATAACTTTATATATTTTATTATTGTACACGGGGAAAGATTAAGTTAAGCTTGTGCACAGAATGTACCATCAAAATATTCCCTCCATCCGGTTATCTTCGAGCCACTTGCACTAAAAATATTTTAAATACTCCTGTCTGATGAGAAAATAAAATTTAAATTTTTCTCTATGATAAATGTACATTTTAACTCTTTTTCGAATTACTTAGAATTTATTTAGTGTATAAAAGAATGTCTTAGCTCGAATATTTTCAGATATAGTTCGATTAAAAAAGGTAACTATAGTATAGAAAAAGACGCATTGAAAGTAGGTCATTCCCTTAAAATATAAATGTATAGTTAATCCAAAATCCAAACCGAGATCACTCTGAAACAACGAATATTAAGTTTAGTCTCGAGGCTAAACATTTTCCCACCAACCGAAGCGTTTAAGGATACAAAAATACAAGTTTCTGTAATTCACGTTTTCGGGCATCCGGATAATTTATAAACTTCCCGGGTTAAGACGGGGATTTGGGGATCAAACAATCAAGTTTTACGAGGACACTTTAAAACCTCTTTCGTGAGGCTATCCCAAAATACCGCGGCCCCATAAAAAAGAATATATAAAATTAGCGGAGGAAGGAATGAAAAAAAGAGTCCGACGGTGGATGTTTGGGAGGCGGTAAGGGCCTCCTTCCAATATCGGAAGGCGCGAGACGTAGCGCCGGGAGACGATGCTGGGCGCTCCGAAGCTCGTTAATTCCCGCAAAGCTGCAGATGATAAAAAACTTTGAAGGGAAACAAATGAAGCACGAGTCGCGCAAAGGCTTAAGAATGTGGTCTCGCAAGTCGTTAATATTTTTATCTCCGTTTTCTCAGTATTAGATTTTATCCGGCGCGGAGTGTTATTCATATATCGAAGCGTTGTAGGAGCGTATCGAGCGATCTTCCGGATGATTCGGCAGCCGTGGCGGATTTCATCCGTAACGTGCATTCGAGGCAGGCGGAACCGCTCCGTGCGAAGAAATCTTCGTCTTCAGAAACGTGAGAAAATTTTTATGCCTCGTAATTTGAGTGAATCGGTTAAGATGAAAAGTTTTGCGTGGCGCGTGTAAAATTTGGGTGAGCTGCACAATGTAAGTAAACGTCAGCCATTTGGATATTTGTGTGAGATAGTTAAGTATTTTTTTTTTAATTATCAGCAACGTCATAAACTGAAAAGTATTACGTTCCAGCTTGTGGATTTGCAGTCTCATCAAAGTAGCCGCACTATCCAGCTATCTTTTGCGAAATATAAATGCCTCCGGTGTTGCGTTCAACGAACATTCGATATAGCTCCAAAGGGAGTCGATTTATTGAGGGACATATTTTGCAAATATGGTAAAACTTTATTATTGCGCAGTATTTTATTATTGCATTTTGATGGAATGAGTGAACTATGCTCAAGAGTAGGCGTACGTAAATTTGTTACAGTGCTGTTTGTACCACACGGAAAATATATTTTTATAATGGTATGTTTTAGAGTAAGAGCTGTGATTATGTGTGGGAAGCATCAGAATACAATCCATTATTTAGGAATTCCCATTATTCCTATTAATTCCCACAGTTCCCTTTATTTATAAATTTAGGAATTATTTAGGAAGTTAGAATAATTTATATCTAAAGTATCTCTTGAGTTAATTAAAAAAGTTATTATGATTTCATTTTTCATTTTGTTTAAAAAAATATTGTAATAAATTGGATTTTAGGTTAAATATCAGAGAAAAGCGTAATAATAGCTTGCTATGGTTGATTCTTGGAAGGAGGGAACCCAAGACGAATAATCGAATTGGAATACGCTGTCTCTGTATATGGTCCAAAAGGCAGGGAAAAGTATAAAGAAAAGGCTCAATTAAAGGTGTGGATTGTATTCGAAACAAGGGAGATCTAAAACAATTGTTTTGATATCGTCGAATATTTTTTAAAGTGATAAATTAAATGAATGTATTAAGCGGAATAAGATAGAATGGAGTTGTATAAGGAAATTTGGAAATACTAATTAATTACCTTTGGTGGTTGTATCACTCGTATGCATTTATGCCACGAATAAAAGAAATATTAAGGTCTCCCACTCCAAAACCACAAAATACGAAATTGAAAGTACTCGGAAATCTATTTTCACTCACGTAATTTTAGCTGAAACGATTGTTTCAAATATGAACTTGGACTCAAAATAGATCAATGTTGACATATTATAATGAATAATGTGTTTCAAAAATGAATTATCCCTACGAAATGTTCAGTGGAATCTTATTTGTCCATGTTCCCTTGAGTATATGTTTTCCACTGTTCTAAATCTGTTTGGAATAGCTGATAACCAAGAGAAACGAAATGCCGTAAAATATCATGGATTGGTAATTTACGTGAACAGGAATTTATTTAAACTTCTATTCATTCAGAGTAATCGATAAATAAGGTGAATTCCCATGGCTGTGTTTGCACCACCTATGATATTCTTGTTATAGGAAATTACTGTTTCAATATTTGAACAAAAGAGGATGCTAGTTAAGAAAGCCGATCCTGGCGAATAGGATTAATGTATTACACAGTTACTTCGATGTTTACAAACATTGATTTTGTTAACATTGAGACAAAAGATATCGAAAACACAGTGTGCTATCGTTGTCTTTCGCACATTCCTTAGTACGACGTAATTCATACGAATGAATACTGAATACAATCGTTGAAAATAATTTGTATGTAACATACAATGTTTTTCCTTAAAATAGCTTGTCAAATATAGCCATATTTAGGGCTTTTCTGATTTGAAAGTATTTTTAAGAATTACGACAGATTAACAATTGAATAATGTGATATCATCTGAAGTAGACTGCATATTCTTGACATACTAACGCTGAAATTTTGCAATCCTAGTTAGTATTCAAGTATTGACGGGAAGTGGTATTTCAAAACATCACTATTATCCTAAAATTGATCCTTCTCGTTGCTGATTAACAGTTTGTTTTGTTACGAACGTTTATTATCTGAACGATATTTAAATGCCATTAGGAGGAGGCCATAAATTGAAAGTAATCTATTTGTATAGCCTAACTTGGTGGAACGCCATACTGAAAGGTGACTCGCTATTCAAAATCGGACCACGTAATAATAACCACGTAGTAATAAACCAGGATTTAAAATGGAAAAGCTGTATTCAGGAGGGTTAAAGGTCTGCTTACTACGAGGAAAATACCGCTAGAGCGAAGGGAAAGATTTGCAAAATACTTTGTTTGGAATGTCGTTTCATATGGTGCTGAGACTTGGACTGTGAAAAAGAGAGAAGAGAGATAAATGCAAAGCTTTGAAGTATGGTTATGGAGAAGAATGGAAATAATTAAGTGGAGTAACAGAGTGAGAAATGAGGTGTTTAGGATTGGAGAAGAAAGATGTCTAATAAAAATCATTGCCAAAAGGAAAAAGGCATGGATTGGGCACATTAAGAAGGGACTGTTTGCAGAGAAATATTATTGAAGGGAAGATTAGAGGTAAATGAGGGAGAGGAAGAAGAAGGACTTATATTATAATGCTGTCCGACATGAAGGGAGGAAGGAGCTATGTAGAGATGAAGAAGGACAGAGAGGGTTGGAGATCCAGTTGATGCCTGTCCTTGAACAGTTTCACTGTAAAAGAAAAAGAAGTAATAACAACGTGTGGAAACATTGTAGTTGCAGAAAGAATGAAATAAAGGTGAAAATGAGAAAGGAAGTCGTCGAAATAAACCGTCGATAAAGATTTCATTTGATTCTTCTTTCATCATGTTGGCTACCACAAAGTCGAGGCCGAAATGGTGAGCTCTTCAATGGAGAACTCTTACAGTGGTCCATATCAAGGAATTTTACTAATAAGAAAAGTCTAAAAGTGATTTCTTTTCGCATTTGTGGATTAATAAATATAGCCGTTGTTTCAAAAGTGACGAGGTAATTTCTCTATGATTTTTATAAATTATTGGAAGAGCTTCCTCATTTTCAAGCAGGATATAAGAGAATAATATAGATAATAAGAGACAGCAAATAGAAGAAAAATTGCTCACCCGTTCTTGCGTGGACAAACAATTACAACACGTTCTGAAGGACGTGGAAATTCGCAGTGAATAAAAATTAATTATCAATCACTATGTTCTCACGGGGAGAGATGAAAGCCGCTTGCAAGGTACACATGTAGATTTAGATGTACCTTTCTTCTGTATATTTCCATATACCGTCAATAGTGTCTAAGCCTCACCCTCGAGTATTACTAGGTCTCATAATGACGTGATATGCCAATGGGAAGTGCTAAGTGGAAATTAATATCCTACACTTACATCGAGACTGCTTAGATATACACTATATTACACTTCATTACCGATGGCCCATTTAGGCCGTTTCGGAATGGCTCTTCCGAATCTACCTCTGCCTCAATCCTTGTATATTGAGTAGGGCTCAATTCTTTTTTCGAAGTAAGTTTTGCTTGCATTCTAGACCTTAACATCCATCGCCGGTGATGAATTGCGGATTCCAAGGAGACCTCAAAGGGTGAGTTGATGAAACGAGGGAATAGGGAACGGAGTAGTGTCATTGTCAGAAACAAAGTTTACGTGAAATTTCGAAGACATGGACTGTGGAAGGATCCAGAGTTCTCACTTAAGACAAAAGGCGAAAGGAAGACCCAAGAGTTTTGAGGAGGCCGTTTTGTTTTTGCTTCACAGTTCGTTAGAGCAAACGAGGGAAGGAATGTCAAAGAAAACTGGAGCTTAGTGCCAGATAGAAGTCCCTAAGAAGTTAACCTTCTTGAGTTTACGTGTTCCTTCGGCGGTGTAATTAATCTCGCTATTTGCCGAAAGGAGATGAAATTGTTTTACCAACAAGTGGCTTTTTTCTAGACGATCGTTTGGAATATATTGAGAATGGCTCAATATTATCGTGATGCTGCCTGGAGAAATTTCCTCATTTTACTGAGTGATAGAAGATAATGCCTTATGTAAGACAAAGAAAGATGACGCTATATTTTACGATTTATTATCATCGTTAATAAGCTATTACCACGGAACACGGTATACGGGCTGAAATATCCCTTTGTCCGTCCAGGCTTGAAAATTGCAACACCGTAGTTAACATTATTCCAGCCTCATATCCCTACAGCGTGTCAAAAAAAATTAGAAACAATAAGAGCAAAACACCAGTACATTGAAACAAAAAATTAAAAAGTGATAAAATAATGTCACAACTCTTGTTTTGTAAGCTGAATAAAGAGATGATTTTGATAAGAAAGAAAACTTCTATATATCGGCCATAATAAATAAAATTGTTATTGTTGGGTGCCGAACTTGCGAATTATTCGTTTGTTGTCTAAATTTCTTATCAGTCATTTTATCCATTCTTTTTTAATTCTATTGATACGATGCTTAAGTAGCTCACAGCACTTTGAAATCATGAAAAAATACTTTCAGTGGAAAACATTTTGTGTAAGATTAAAGCAGACAATTTCAATCATTTAAATTCACGTCACCTAATCTGTTATTAGCGGAAAAATTTATGTTTTATGGCCACTGATTATTGTCAGTAGCTCATGAAGTGTACTTGTTAAAATAACGCGCGCACATTGAAATAATAGATTTATATGAAAAAATTAAAATTCCTCATTATCTAGGTTTAAAGGTATGAAACAGTAAAACTGTGATTCTTTTCTACGACAAAAGGTCTTGCTTTGATAGGATTGAATTCTTTAATGTCTAGAAATTGCCCAACGAACAACCATATTGATATCAGCATCAATTGCTTTCGAAGATAATATTTCGAACTGAAAGTCATTGATGATGACCAATTGTAAGCAATAATAATATGAAAAAATCAATACCACGGTCGCGGAAACCTAAAAGGAGCAACTTGAATGTAACCAGAAATAAAATTCAACATTCCTATGGTCCGGAATCGTCCGGAATACAGAATCGTCGAAAAGGTCAATGCAACCGTATTTAGTATATTACATTAGTCGAAGATTTCAACGTCAGAATTATTAGGCTTTCTTACCTCTTTATCTCTGACCATTAACGTAACCCCTTCCTCTTTTGTAACATTCAAGAAAATCAGGATTTCCGCAAACAAATTTGTCCCATGACCTCCATCTTATGGCGGAACGACAAATCGAGGATTTCCAAATCCGATTGGCGTTACGCGCTCTTCTTGAAGCGACAGCAGCTGACGCCTTCCCCCCTCCGCTTTCTCCCCAAAACTACCCGGAGCTCCACCCTTTCAGAGTTAATCCGTCCAAAATAGACAATGGCACACTAAATCACACACACATTTCCCCATCGATAACCTTTCAGCCCCACTCTCCCAACACGTTTTATTGCGTGCCCGCATTCCAAGTTTAAACGCCATCAACGTCCCTCTCTCGGATTCTTTCTCTTTCGCTAACCCTTTGACCGTGCTCCTCGTCTTCTTTTCTGACGACCTATCTCACCCCATGCGATTGTTTCCCTCGAGCACAACGAACTTTCTATCGTTTTCCAATCCTGCGAAATACCTCTCCGATTTCATACTGGTTCCCGTTGACCTTACTACCTCTCTACTTTCTCCTATTTCAAGTCGCAATCGATTAACCCATTTCCGCCTTCCCGTTCTCCAGTTCCTCCTTTTTCCATTTCGTTCCTCCAAATTCTCTTACACCTCCGCCCAAGCCTCTCTAGAGAAGGAGAGAGCCAACCGGGTCATTGCACCTGGGCTTCGGATCGGACTTCTAGGTTGCGCATGCAGTATGTAATGTAAGACCCCGCTTAACGCTGCTCTGATTTACGCCGTTTCAGTATTACGTGGTTTTATTTGGGATTCCCCGAAATAAAACGCAGTATTGGATTGGATTGAATTTCTAGAAATTGCGCATGACTTTGTTAATCCAAATTAATAATCATTTCTGAAGATGTGGAAGAAAATGTACTTTCAACGGATTTTCTAAAAAAACGTTAAGACACTATAACGGAAATTATGAATCAGTTTATACAAAATGATTTATTGAAGTTCAAAGGCAAGACGAAGTGATATTGATGCGATGTTTTGCTGTGAACAGCTGCTTGCTGAACGAAACAGGAAAATGCAAACGACGCACAATGGGCTAGAATCGAAAAAAGCTGGTCAAGAGGCCAAAAATGGTTTTTTAGAGTAAGGAACGTGAAACTTCGCGTAGGTATTCAGAAATGATTGAATTTTGTTGTTCCCTCTTTTATTTTTCGTTATTTGTGCGCGTCAAAAAGATACAGGGTGTGAAACTTGGAAAAATTTCACAGAAAAGAATGTTCTCGGATTTTTCTGAAAAATATTCAAGTTTGCTGCAATGCAGACGTGATTAAAGGAAACTGACGGAAAAACCGATTAGGCGATACCGTGGCGCTCAGCCGGGCCATGCCGCGGGATCGAAAAAGCCATCGCAATCCCAGGGNCTTGCTGGACGAAACAAGAAAATGCAAACGACGCACAGTGGGCTAGAATCGAAAAAAGCTGGCCAAGAGGCCAAAAATGGTTTTTTAGAGTGAGGAACGTGAAACTTCGCATAGGTATTCGGAAATGATTGAATTTTGTTGTTCCCTCTTTTATTTTTCGATATTTGTGCGCGTCAAAAAGATACAGGGTGTGAAACTTGGAAAATTTTCACAGAAAAGAATGTTCTCGGATTTTTCTGAAAAATATTCAAGTTTGCTGCAATGCAGACGTGATTAAAGGAAACTGACGGAAAAACCGATTAGGCCATACCGTGGCGCTCAGCCGGGCCATGCCGCGGGATCGAAAAAGCCATCGCAATCCCAGGGTAAGAGATGAATCGAAACAGTTTCTTCACATTCTATATTTCGAAACCTTAGAGATTGACGTGGTATAAGAGACTCGGTAGTTTCGCGCCATTTACCTAGTTGCTTTCTTCACTTTATCTCATAAATTGGCCGAAAAAGGTGTCCGCCATTTTGTTGCGTAAAATGAGCAGAGGTCCATATTTAAGCACAAAACTATAACGAATCAAAAGATCAGAAATTATACTAAAATATGGCCTAATGTGCGACGGCGACGTAGATGACTTCTTTACAAAAACCAGGTGTCAAATGAGAAGGAGCCCCACAAATCGATATTAGAAACAAAAAGTATATAATTGACGTAATGAAGAAGTACTAAACAACAAATGTCACAAAATAAAACAAAAAGCTGATAAATGTTCTTATTCTATGTTCTGTTTTATCCCCATTATTTACGTATTAAGACGACCTCGTTTAACGCTGTTTCGTTTAGCGCTCTAACGTATCCCGCGCGTTAAGCGGGGTTTTACTGTATCCCTAAAAAAAAGAGGAATGAAATTATAAAATTGGACGGTTAATATTGCGAATTTTTATTCGCATTGGAAAGAGTTGTGATTATATCCAAGGCGATGGTATACATAGAATCTTCTCTGGAAATGTTCGGTGTACATTCGCATTGAATTCTTAAATGTAATTTCTTGAAGGGAAAATATGCCTAGACATTGCAACTTTGTTACTGAAACACCATTATTTTTATTTTACGACAAGTTTCCTGATCGCTTATACACGATAAGAACTACGAAGCCCGATTAAGATTTAAGTGATCAATTTCTCTATTGCCGTTGCGCCATTCGCTTTAGGATGCGCCCACGGTAAAAGGTCGGATCGAAATGTATTCCAACAAGGATTAAGAAAAAGGTATTAACTTTGCATGGGGAAGCCGTGCGGCTGAATCCTGAGGAATAAGTCCCTGTCATGTCGCTATTTTTCACATTTATATTCCTACAGCTACAGCTAATGGCTTCACTCCCTGATAGGGATATAATGCTGGCCCATAGATTGGACTTAATCTACAGAAATCTTTGTTTATTTATTAAAAGTTACTTTATTAATTTTTGAAATTTTATCGACTAACTTTAGAAATTTGATCGGATCGCTTACATGAGTTCGTTGGATCCATACAAGGTTTAGATAAGCGATGGGAAACGCATGGTTCACATGCTTGAATTTAGAAATTGAAACAGAAACATTCTGCCGCAGCCGGGAATCGAATCCGGGTGTCTCACTTTCCGGGCAGGGGCTCCATGACCACGAAAGGCTCAGTAGCTTAGAGGATAGAGCACCCGCCCGGAAAGTGGGAGACCCGGGTTCGGTTCCCGGCCGCGGCAGACTTTTTCTCTTTCAATTTCTTCTACCATTCAAGATTTATTCTTATTTATACAGTTAGGGCTCCCCTACTATAATTACGCTGACTGAACTCAATATATTATTACGTTAAAAAAATGTTTCTAAGTATAGTCACGTGTTTTAATGAATGTTACAATTGATCAATGATGTTGACTCGTATTGCAATATACGGAAGCGTAACTTTATGAAAGAGCATCAAGCGCACATCTCGAAGAAAAAACATTTCATAGCTTCCAAATTTAATACGACCAGTTTTGTCAACGAGTTGTCATCTTCATTTGCCATCTTTAGATAACAACCCATACCTAATAAATTTTTCTTTGGAAGTTCTTAGGTGTATTTTCTTTCATATTTGGGCAATGGTAAATGTTACATTAAAATGTTTGTTTATAGAATGTCGATAATTTCCACCTTTCGCTACTGAATCCCTACTTGTTCACAGCCTGGGGTCAGGTCTATCTGAGCAAGGCCATGTCTCTACCCTAGAACTTCGTCTATATTTCTGTCTCTCCTCTGAGAGGAATAAAGAACTTCCCTTTCTTCCTGTTCTACCCGAGTCAATTTCATTTCCTCGTCGAATTTTTACCTCACTTTCGCTCCGATTCCCTTCTAGTAACCGTGTGTTTCTTCACCCTTTCCTATGTCCCGAGAAACTATTCGAATCCTAAGTCACGGCGGTGGAGAGACAGCTTCTGCAGATGTATGTGGGAGTTTTTCTCCCTTTCCTGTTTCCCTCTTCCTCCACGTGGGTGACAGAGAATCCTCCAAGAATGAAAAAATAACTGCGAACGAGAAACGTCCAAATAGGAGTCGCCAAAATTCTGGATCAGCAAAGTGTACGAACGCCTATGTCAGTGAAGGATAATCCGAAACAAATCGCCCGATAAAAGCAGCTTTCCATTGCCATTTCTGACACGTGTGTCGCTTGTCAGCCTTCCGATGCTATTTTATTTCCGCATCGAATTGCGCTTCTAGGTTTTCTTTGCGAAAGATTTTTCAGTTCTCGTCGTTCACATCGGATATGTTTAAAATAGGCGAGAATTTCAAATGTAGTAAACAAATACAATTATATTTTAGAAAAAAATGTATTGTAATAGTAATACAATGTTCATCTAATGACCTAAATGTTGTACTAAAATCGATTCCTTTCTAGCATAGCGAAGGTATACTTTATCAAAGTCAATTACTGTATTGACCACTGAATAACTTTTTAGATTATTCTAATTCAAATCAGCATTCTAATTAATTTATAACCTTTATAATTATTTTGTTGTCAAAACGAATAGTACACAGGGTTCCGAAAGTGAACGCCAATTCAATATGCATAGAAGAAAAGTCTTTGTAGATTTCCTCAAATTTAATAGTACGACCGATTTCCCTATCGGTAGTGAAACGAGGGAAATCTGTAGTCTCTATCTTCTGGGCTACATCTTTCCACTTAGTGACGCCAGACCATATCGACTTCAATTCTGTAAGACCTGGCCGTAATATGTCGAAGGTGTTCTAATTATGAAGCAATGCAAACATTTTTAACGAACTATTTTAACTTTCTCCTGTTCCGGCATATTCATCTCTGAGAATGACTGATGATCCAATATACCGCAAAAGGTTAATAATAATATATCGCAAAATTTCTTCAAATTGTAATGTGAAATTTCGCAGTGTTCTCTTCTTTCCGTTAAGTAATTATCGTATTCTACAACTGTAACATAACTCTTCTTGCACTTAAGTTTCTCTTGCAAAGTTGAGCAAGAGAAATTAACGGTGACATCAAGTCAAGCATTTCAAAGCTCATCATTAATTTCACAAATGCTTTACGATGATGGTCGACTCTTATTTAAAAATGTTGCCTTAGTAAACTTAGTATCGAACAATTTCGTTAAATTTCCTCGTCATGTTGATGTTTTCTATTGATGCGGAATAACATTTTCCTATAACAATTTTCTACGATCCGACTGGAAAAGCAAGTAGTTTTTCAGTAGAATGGAAACACTTATATCGATTTTTCTTTCATGAACGACATTTTGAAAAATTTGGCTGGAACCGTTCTTCTTTGCACGGATTTTGAAAGCTTCTCCACCTTAGGTGCACGTTTATTATTCTGCGGCGATTTTCGATGAACACAAGTGACGGAAGGAAAACACATTCCCCAAAACAATTTCACTCGGAACCTCAGTTGTATGAAACAACGCTCTATTCCAACGGAAAAAGGGTGTGAGTTGAACCTACGAGCGCCAATAAACAAATCCACTAAACTCTTTCCCTTTTTCATCGGTGGCAGCTGACAATGTACCAATGACAATTTATGTAGGAGAAGGGTACAGCGAGACCGAATGTTTGGATCTATACCCGGCAAGGCTTTACAAGAATCGAGGAATAAAAAAATTTGAAGCTTACGCGGAGAATCCTGGAATACAACATCATGTTTATTTAAAATCCCATGATGCATTCCTTTAGAATTTTGAAAAAAGAATGATCTCATCACCATGGCTTTAAGTATATTCATGAAACAAAACCTGAAGGCTTTGAATAAATGTGATTTGAAAATATTTAAATCAAAGCATTTTTGATAAATTTTGCAAATATCGTGCAATTTTATGGTATTGCTTATTGGTGAAAATGTTAAACGTAGTATTTTTCAAGTATAGCATGTGCAATTGGCAATCCTTGATAAAAAATTTAAAAATTTCAAATCACTACTCAGTACATTTTAAAAGAAANACCTGCTAATCTAATGGTCTTTCTTCTCGATCCTAATGATTCCCACTTCAAATGGACTAGCATTTTACTTACACTTTCCGTTTTTCTATGATTACCTACTACGTACCTGGCTGCCTTTCTTTGCACGCCTTCGAGCTTTTTAATAAGGCTGGTTTCGTGGGGATCCCAGACACTCGTACCATATTCTACAATCGGCCTAACCAGAGTCTTGTACGCTCTTTCCTTGACACCCTTCCCACTTCGTTTTAAAAAAAAATACCAACAGCAGCCGGTGTTCCCAGGCGGTCACCCATCCAAGTACTAACCGGGCCCGACGATGCTTAACTTCGGTGATCGGACGAGAACCGGTGTTTTCATCGTGGTATGGCCGTTGGCTATATATATTTCCGATAATACCCATTTGACATCACTTGTGTATGAATATTCTGAACTAATATCCTCTTTACATTCCCTATCATATTTCCAGTGTGTACTCCAAACTCTACTGTGCTCCAATAGCACAATATCAGGTTATTGACAATTGTTATTACGTCACCACCATATGGATAAATCATATTCTGATTTTCATTTACTTTCTAACTTACATTTTTGCTCAGAATACTAAGTCTTACGTTCGATAGATCTTCAGGTCCCCATATATCCAAGTGGGTAGCGGGTTCGTCTTTGGAGAAAGCGATCCCGGGTTCGCTTTCCGGTAGGAGCTCAATTTTCACGGTAAGGCTTGGCACCAAAACCAAATGGATGATCCTCACCACCACTTATCATCAAAAAGTATCAGCCAACCTCATATGTGATGGGAATAACAAGGCTAGAAATAATAATATACGTTAGGTAATTCTTCAAATTTGCCTGAAGGGTTCTCTGGAAATGTTTAACTTTATCGAATTTGAACTATTTTTCCGTAACCGATGGCTATATATATTGTTTGATTACACTTTTATCCTTGATATTAGTTTAGTTCATCCCCACAAAATACAGTTTTTCAAATATTATCGACGCTAATGTATTCCTTTTTCACTGCTTCCATTGACCGCATAAAGGCATCACAACCTTCCAAGAAGCCATAAGGGCAAAAGATATTTAATCTAATTTAATATCACACAAATATTTGTAAATTTAGTAGACCTCAAAAGTTAAAAAATGACTCGATTTACCAAGATATCCCTGTCAATCAAACTGGTAGGCGAGTACACAGTGAGGCGGGAGAATGATTTCGAGAAAGTTTCAGGATCTACTCGTGAAAGAACGTGTAAATATGGTTTAAATTACTCTAGGGCATTTGAAAGGTAGATATTTTGGTTAATTTTATTTTCAGTGTTATTATCCCCACTTTGATTAACCAGGGTAAATTAAGTATTTCCGCTTTATGAGATTTTAATTAACATGACAAATATTCATGCTAAAATTTAAGTAGGCCTTGGGCTGGTCATATTTTTGAGTGCCGTGTTCACCTGTTTCGTTTTTGGAAACGATTTTCTCCCTGCCTTCTTTCTGGCCTTTGTAAATACCACTTATTTGTTTGCCTCTATCAATCTCTTAATTGACGGAGCAGGAAGAAACCCAAGCATGTTGGATTGTTTCTTAGTAAAAGAGGAGATTAAACAAAAGAATTCTATAGTATCTGCTACCAACCGCTTCATAGACCTTCAAGTTTCTAATGCAGTTTAAAATATTCACGTTACTATTTAGTGGTTTCGCAAAAACCTATTTACGGTTTAACCACACGCTGGTAAACGACCAATGACTGTTTCCATATTTCCATAATTACTGGTTGTTCTGCATTAGATTCATGTCAATAAAATTCAAACTCACACTGTTCGTAGTTTTCATTTTTCAGATGCTTCTCTCCATTATATCTCGCCTTTTACTACTGTAAGACGTGTGATTCAAATTATTTGTTTTATATATTGACGAGATATTAAGGATTATACATGAAAAAAGAGAATGTAATAACTCAAGCGACTGAAAGTATTAGTAAGGATATCCCACCATAACAACAAACCCGACCCCACCAAATAGTTAGCCCGATTAATTGGGCATGTATCCGTGTGTAATATGATCTTAATTAAACCGCTACGTAGTTGGCTCTTCTCATGATTGTCGGCAGCAATTTTTTGCAAACGCAAGTACCATCTCTATGAGCATCCTGTAGCTTCCAATTTCCTTCTTTTTTCTAAAGCAGTTCACAAATTTACTTATGCTAGTTTTTCATCTACTAAAGTTAATCTGTCGCCAACTTTAAAAAATAGACAGATTGGACTGGAATTTATGGAAAAAATATTTCCCTTCCTTATTGTAAACTGTTTTCAAAATTTATTGAAAACATAAATTTTTTGTCCCAGAAATGGGAATGCTTTTACTTTACCTTCATTCAAATATTCAGTTTTTAAGCCTTCATCATTGTGGAATTAAGTTTTACTCCTCAGTTATAATTTATTCACAGTGAATGTGGTATATGTGAAACATTTTAAAGAGTCAAAACTTAAAATACTTCACTTGGAAACTAATTTATGTTGACCAAAAGGGACGTGAAACACGCTGACGCCTTCGTGTACCACCGGTGCCATTCGTGTTAAATCATTCTAGAAATCTAAATACAATTACGTAATTCATTTGTTTGTTGCGAAGAATTTCAAGATATTCAACGAAAGCTTCTTCAGGGCTATTCCTTTGTTACCGATATCAAGAAACAAAAGTACTTAGCTTTCGGATCACTCAATGTTGCCCTCATTTTAGTCACGGAATATCTGGCTGTTGAAAGCGCGTTTTCCGATTCTGCTCACATGGTTGAAGGTCTTCAGCGCATACAGCGTTAGAAGTATTTTTTGTATTTTTTCACCTGTAGTATTTATTAGTAATTTCCATTTTAGTATTTTCCATTTTAGTATTTTCCATTCTATATTAAGCGTCTCGTCTTTTTATTATCAGAGGAGATTTAGAAGCTGCCAGTTTTTCTCATTACCTTTTTCATGTGATCCTATAGAGTGGGCGAAGTTGTTGGATGTTCTGATAAAGTTAAGTCGCATCAAATTGATGTGTAAAACTGGTGTACGCTTAGTTATTTGGGGTGGCATCCGAAAGTAACGGCCAATTTTGTATCCTTTTCATGTCATTTTATTGGATAAAAACATTTCACTTCCTTGTGATTTACCTCGTTAAGCTCTGAATATAAGACGATTATTTGAAAGCTCTACTTTCATTTTATACAAATTTCCGGTCAAGGGAAAACTGCTTCTGATGAAAATGCGTACGTTTTATGTTACATAACTTGGCTTAAGTGGCAACATTTGATGACTTCAGTAAATTAGGAAGCTTAAGGAGAAATGGACATGAAAAAAGTCCGCCGGGACTGGGACTCGAACCCAGGTCTCCCAATTGCCGGTCGGTTGCTCTATCCCACTATCCCACCAGAACTAAGTCTCCCAAACGGTGCGAAGAAATGTTTTCTTCGCATCGTTTCACACTCATGTCCGTTTCTCCTTGGGATATTTACTAGGTGCACGTCTTATCTTATCATGCCAAGTCACCTAAACCCTTTTCCTTATTAGGAATCTTATTTCAATAATTAAAAACACTTCTGGAAACATATCAAAGTTGACATACACAGTATGTATCCTACAAGTTCGATCTCTTTTGATAAAGCGTAATTTAAATAAAAATTTACGAGATAGGCAGTCAATGAGAGCTGATTGCCAATCAATCTTTATTTTTGTGCGGATCAAATTTACAAGAAATATAATTTCAGTTCATGTTAATGATGTACAGGGACGCGTTACTTACTTCAGAGTTATATTCAAACTGGTAATCTAATGGCTAGAAACATGACTTACGAAACATGAATTATGAAAGCCTTAAGGAAATTTAAGTGGAAAAGATTCCCCCATCTCCATGCCCTTACTAAAGTCCCTCATAACTACACGCCTCCTTCTGTCTGCCTTCGTCAAGATTAAGTCTTCAGTCGGTTCGAGCCGCTTAAGTTTCACTTATTCAAGTAGAAAAACGAGCCCCTATCCCTTGGAGAACATTAAGGTTTTTATTTAAGGGCATCATTTCATTTTATTCGCCTTATTTAATTCGGATCTCGGCGTTACGTTATCTTAGAGTTAGAACTTGGAAAACCATCTCCTAGAGGAGTTTAGCCTACACTGTTAGAAGTCGAGGGTACATTTTTAGTAAAGAAGAAAATTAAAATGCCCTCATCCACTTCAGTCTTGAAAGGGTTAAGGAATCCGTGGAGACCTGCGGAAACAGGGTCCTCGAGGTTTAAGACAGACTTAAAATTCATTTGGCAAATACGCTATGTGATTTTTATGGCGGGTAAAGTGTCTCCAAGGAGGAAAACTGGGAGTCCTCGGGTCTCAATAGTTGATGAAGTTTCCGCAGAGGTCAATTCGCCACGTGTGAGAAACTTTCTCTCCGTGACAATGTAAACCTCCGATGTGACGTTGGCTTTCTTATTCCTTGGAGGATATCATGCCAACGCGATTTCGAAGAAGCCAAGTTTGCGCCAAGAAAATTTTCCGAACAGCTCTGAACATTCTGACGCAAAACGAAAAGCGAAAAGTTTCTTTGTTCAAATTTGTCTGTTCACGTGAATGAAGGAGTTATGCGCTGGTGAAGGGGACAGCAACGGAGCACCAAAGTGAGTTGAGTGACTCAAGCTCTTCCATTGTTCTCCAGTGAATAGAGCCGGATTTGTGTGCGTAGACACTTTAGCTGGTCCTTCTAAGCAATTTTCTTCCATAGATCTTCTCAGTCACGTCAAATCCATTAGCTATACAAATGAATCCATCGGTTTTGATATTTTTCCTTCTAACCATTCACTGAATCGTACTTCTCATCTGTACTGCTATTGTTGAATTCGCTGCATTTCCAACGTTGGGAGCTCTTCATTTCGTGAGAGGGACAATGAGGGTTAGGGCTGGCACTTGTTAATTTGAAGGAGGGAAAGGCATCGATTGCTACGTATAAGCTAATTTTTTCTCGATAATACAAGCGTCAGTTATAATAATATAATCAGTTACATTTAATATCAACTGCGTGGGCCGTGACTTCGACGTAAGACTTCATGAAGGAACAAGGAAAAGTCGAACTATTACGAGCCACAATAGTTATTGGAAAACGATCATCGTTTTCACTCATTGAGTCTCTCCGCGGTCACTGACACCCTTCATCACTCCCCGTTAACCCCATATTTCCAGATTACTCTCTCTCTCTCTCTTTCCCCCTTTTTCAGAGTTACACCATTGTTCATACATCCGACGAGGGACGCATGTGCCAATATACCATCACGAGTGACGATACACATTTGTTGAATACAGCTACATCATCCTCTACTTATAGTGCATTTATCACCTCTGTGTTTTCGCGGGTTTTTTTCCCCACAACCCAAATCTTTGTGGTTTTATAAGTATCTATATTCAGTTATATGTATTAGTTTATATTAGCAATATTTTATATACTGTATTTAAAAATTTTTCTTTAATCCATGTTTGAAGTATTGTTGAGATTTTGTTTTCATAGATTTAAGTTAATTTTAGCTAATTATTTTAGTTATTAATGTTATATTAGTAGTTATGCAATGTAATATCCCCAGAGGTTAGGTGGAAGAGAGGCCATTTTGGCCTAACCTCGCCGAAAGAATAAAAATTAATAATAATAATATATATGTTACTCTCGTTTCTTGCCCTTGTACCTGATGATCACTCTATGAAAGATTGAGTCGAAACCATGGCCGTCTTCCAATAAATATTTCAGTTTGTAAAATTTTGACTTTTCCTCGTTCCTAAGTTACATTTACGAAAGGGATAGCTAATGCGATAGTAATTATTGTATTAAAAAAAGAATTATTTCGGAGATCTCTCTCTCCTAAAACGGCCTTTTAGTAATTACCTAAATGGTTCTCTTCGTATCTGACAAAATTGAAGAGGAAATAGGATTTAAGAACAAGGCGTAAAAGGTATTTTCAAGAATTAACTTCTTTTAATTCTGTAAGAACTTGTAAAAATTATAATAACGAAAATGTGATTTTTCATTCTCTGAGAGACTTCCAAAAGTATGAAGAGAATAAAATAAGTTACTATTTTCGCCTTAGAAACAAACATGGGGAAAAAAGAATAAAAAAAAATAATCAACAATAAGAGAAATATGGACGATTATAATGAGCATTAATAAATAAATTTTTATTTATTAAAACTAATATAAACTTAAGAGAAAAAGAAGGATAGAAAAAGGATATTACCTTATTCAAATTAAAAGCTCACTTTTTGGATTTAGTGAAATAATGCATCTTCAGTTGCCTTCATAGAGCTAGAGGTTTAAATAGAATACAAGGAAAAGTTCCAGAAATTCGAACCAGCGATTGAAAATAATTCATAACCATATTAATATGAGGCGCTGGATATATTAGGGGATTGGAACCACATCAAGACCCTCCGGAGGGGCTCTCCTCTCTATTGGCGAAGAGTGTAAATATATAGGTGTTTCCGAGATATTGCTTTCATGCCAGGTGTTCCAACTAATTATAGTATTTAGATATTCGAAGAAACCATTTTATTGGGGACCTCTGACAATTCTTATTGAATCTACTCCAATGAAGTAATTGGGCGAGTAAATAAAAACTCAGATATTTGATGGTTATCAATACTAACGGTATCAAAGAATGGCAATTAGAAAGTTCTCAGGCTTTGCTGCCGGATTGCATCTCAAAGATTCTCCTGGGTTAGCAAGCAGGTAATGTCCGGTTGGTCGACCGACGTTTCGAACGAACCTCAGGGTCAGAGGTGACCTCAGACCCTGACCCTGAGGATGGTGGCAACCGGACATTACATACTTGCTAACCCGGGAGAATCCTCGACAGTTGGAAAGTTTTAGCGATGTCCTTTTTAATCGGAAATTATTATGAGTTTTATTTAAAACAAGAAATTGGAAGAAACAAAGAACTCAGGTACTGTTACGAAGCGTATGGAAGCGAAATAACTGTGGACTATAATCGTAACTGAAGAACGAAAAAGGCAATCGATATAAAATAATATACAATTTTGGACTGGAACAAGATAAGTGGATGAGAACAATTTAAGCTGTGGATTTAAAGGAAGAAATGAATTGAGTAAGGTGGTAAAAGACGTCGGTAGGGCAGAGAGAGGAAGTTTTCAGAGGAAGGTAAAATATGATGAAAACCAAATGAATAATTCAAAGCGGAGAAGGAAGGGTGAGAGGAAGGGGATACACGGGAGGAATCAAATTAAAGCATTTGCGAAAAAATAATAAGTAAAATGGGAAATCTAGACAGGAGAGGAAGAGAGACATGGAAAACAAGATGCGAAACTGTATTCGAAACCCATATATCTCCTTTTGAACTATTTCTTCCGACTAACTGAGCCGGTGCGTGGAAAATTGAATGGATTCCAACGAGCTATTTTTTACAGTTTGAAAGGGAAGAAGGATCGAGTGTTTACCTCCCTCAGACATGACGATCGAGCCTTTCTTAACAATCTTATTCCGCTTCTCCCTTCTACTTCTAATTGTCACATCCCTCCAAAAAGCGCGATAAAGTTAGCACCGGTGGATCAAGAAAATTCAAGTTAGAATGTACCTTTAGTGTAACTAATTAGGTTTTTCTTTCGCTTTATATCGATACAAAAGTTTTCCATTACGCCGAAAAAACTTGAGCCGTGCTTGACGCTTAAGTTTGAATGATTTATGCGGGAAATGAAGCAATTCGTTGCAGATATCACAGCTTCCTGTTTTATATTCATTATTTTTTAGATAATAAAACCGAATTATATGTTAAAAATGTGACGTGAAGAGTGTTTATAAGGTTAATGTTACACGAAATTTTATGAGGATATTGAAAGAGATTTTGTAAGTTAAACTACGCAAGAAGTAAAATGTACAGACATAAGCGATGTCTGTGGAAATACTGTATGTTTAAATGAATAGAGACTTTGTACTTTTTCCACAGGATTTTATTGTAGAGACGACCAGGTTTCGGCGAACCCCTAAAAGCCAATCTTCCCGCCAGTCTTCCCTTTGATTAAATACGCGTACGGTTTTTGTTATGTTACCCGATGATGGCGATCATTTGCTGAAACCTGGTCGTGTCTAAAATAAAATCCTGTGGAAAAAGTACCAAGTCTCTTTTCCTTCAAAATACGCAAAAAGTTGTGACTAAGATCCTCCTCTACTCTTTGAAGCATAATTTCTTGGTTATTTTAGTAAAAATTGCATTTATCTATTACGAAATCGAATTTGTCATGTTCCCTTAAGTGATACTTTCGTGAAAAAGTATATTATTGTTAGCTTTGAATGAAAGTTTATAGTTCCTGAGGATAACGAATTCTGTTGAGTAATGCCTTAAATATATAGGTACGAATAGAAAATAGTAAGCATTTTCATTGATAGTTATCTCTGTAAGAGAAACTTTAGTGCCTAAAAATGTCTCTCGAAAATTTAAATGGTTTGGTTTTTGACACATTACAGACTTGTGGTTCAGTTTCGTGCTTGTAACTCGAAAGTTATTTCCCTTTCAATTTCTCTCCCCAAATTAATTTTTGAGGTTGGGTGATGAATTTGATTAATGATTTACTTTTGGTTTTGGTGTTTATGGCTAAATACTCTTTACGACGCCACATCTCACTTAAATGGACGAAACTAAAACCGCAAATTTGATTGGCAGCTACGGTAAATCTCAGTATCTCTTTGGATTTATCTCTTATCATGAAAAAAGTAATTTGTCTCTTTTAAACTTTATCGTTTTTTTGAACGGACATCAATTCCCGCGTTAACGCTTTTTCTAAATATCGTAGTTTGAGGCAACAATAGCAAATAGAGGTAAATTATTCCTTTCCATTCCACATTCCATTAATTATTCCGATTAAATTTATAGTCACTCGACAATTGTATTAATCAACCTTCATCAGTATTTCCGAGAGCGTAAAATCCTTGTATTTTACAGTTTTAATTATGAATGAATCCAAATACTTTTTTCATATGGATGTTTTTGATACCGACTTTACATGTTAGTAATTTAAGTCGGTTCTTTGGATTTTAGGAAAATTAAACGAAATATCACTTAGATTTGCAATTACATATCAAGCCATTAGTACGAGTATCAGTGGGTTTGTAAACAGCGACATCCCTATCTATGCTAGTCTGTTAGCTTCTTTGATGCTCGATAAAGAAGACGACGGGAATTAAATATCTTTCCTGGCGAACATTTCTTTGTAATACTATGTTTACTCTTAGAGGTCGCGAACTTTGTTTACTGAAATAACATAATCAACTACTTCGTCGATTAGTTCTGCACCGAAATATTCTTAGGAAAACTCCCGTCGATTATCTAGTCACTTTTCCTTAAGCCAGTGGACTCAATTCTTTTCCACCTCTGTACGGTATAATTTTCCTACCACTCACCGATATCCCAATAACTTAACTCATCGCTTATGGAAGTAATCACACAAATAAGGTGTATAAGAATAACATTTTTTGAATCTAGTTTCGGTCGTCGAATCGGTGGCCATCTTCTTGGTTGCGTGTGCAATATACGCACGGAATGATTTGAGTCATTCTAAAAGAGCAATATTATTTTTGATGCAATGCATTTACAGAATATAACCAAACCCGCGGGTTTAAATTGGTGAAAAAAATACAAATTACATTTTCTGAGATATCGTCATCCAAAGAGTAAAAATGGAAAATTAAGTCAGCTGCAATAAAAAAATATGTTCGAGAACATATATACATAGATGGTAAATCTTGATAATATATATTTATTGCTTTATTTAAAATCATAAATGTTATAATGAAAATGTTCCATGTGAAACATTTTTCTTTTCCTTTATGCCTGCTGAGACGCATTTTCCTCCATTTTTGACTTCTTTTTAACTGAACCTTCTTTCATTGTCGGCCTCCACTGTCGATTTCGTCGTCTGAGAAGTACTCGCCACCGATCAGTTAACTTTAAACGACCTTTAGTGGGCGGTAAGAACCAAGATGGCGACTAATGCTTCAAGCGATTACGACCTGAGAGACTTCATCATGCCATATATCTTTACTTTTGTCTCGGTCTTCTTCAAGGCTGTGATGACATGAAATCTACTTAGGTATGACTGATACTGAATAATAGCATGAATTTCCATTTGAAATGCTAAGAAAAGTGTTACTTGTAGAGTCACTGTGCTAAACTTATGTGAACTTGTTCTGCTTACTTCAACTTGGCTCAGAGAGGAAAGCAAAGGCAAACTACCTCACTCTTAAACTTGCCCAGTAAGCCTCACTGCTAGCTTACCTAGCTAATGGTGCCAACAAGCCTTCGGGCTAAATACTTTACAGAAATATCTTTTCAATGAAAACATTGATGGGTCATATTTATTTTCATTTCTATGAAACGGTTTGCATGCCTTACACTAACGCGAATTTTGATCTTGGCGGTAGGTAGAATTTTGATGAAAATATATTTATTTCATGGGACGATTATTTATATTTACGCCGAGTTTCATCAATGTCTTACTCTGTAACGCCCAGGAAAAAGGGGAGAGACTGTTGCGATGACGGGTTGCTTACGTATGTGAAAACCCTTAGAAAGAACGCATGGGGAAACGCCCGCCTAGTTTAAGCTTTCTTATTACGGCCCGCTAGAGAGAGTATCACCTCGCCGAGGTGGATTCTTGATATAATACCATCCATAGTAATGAGATCTCGGAGGGCCACGAAAGGCACGGAGCTCCCTTTCTTTTGCAGCTCGTTCTCAAAAAGCGTTAACGCTACGGCTTCACACAGCCCCTGATAAATTTTTCTCCTCATCCGATGCATTATTTCTCCGCTCGAATATTCAAATCCCTCGCATGCGTCCACGCTTTGAAGGGAAGCTGAAGATAACTTTCCGTCGCTCGAAGCCTTTTCACACCCTACTCCCCGAGATTTTTTCTCCTTCAGAATTCTTTACGCAGTGCCTGCGTAAACGGAGACTCTATCACTCGCGTGATATCACTTTGCGAAAAAAGAGGCGCTGCGAGGCGTCAAACTCCTTCCATCTCATTACAGACGTCGGGCTTAGCAAGAGAGCAAGTCTCTCTGCCTTTGAAGGAATCGCGACTCAAGGGCACTGGTGCGAACATTCCCTCCTCCTCTTTCCCTCGAAACTTGTGTTTATTCACTTCTGCTTCCTCCACACCTTCCAACATTCGTTCCCCGAGATCGTCCTTCCTCTCCCGGAATTCCTCGTGTGGGGTCGCAATCTTGTCCCTTTGTGCTGCGCTGAATGGGATTAAGGCTTCTTTTAGGAAGGAGATCTGCAGTTTTTATAATGTACACGTAGGTTTCGGGAACAATGAGCTTTACGTGCTCTACTAGTTAAATCTCCCAAAAATGGAGTTCACTTGACACTGTAACATGCTCGGAAATGGTAGATTTTGACTTAAATGAGAAGAATATTTTCAGTTTGATCGGATGTCTCATAGTCGCTCCTAAAATGAAGTTTTATTCTATCGTATTCTGTCACGGAATCATTATTAATGTTATAGTTATTATTAATTAATAGATTAATGGAATAGATTATCAGAATCATATTCTATTCGATTTATATAAAAATTAACGCATCGAGCTGAAACCCTCATCTTCGATTGGGCCCATTTTTTCCTTTCCTAGTAAGATATGCAGAAAAATGAACACGGCATAATTAAATTCCAACATCTAAATATTAAATACATTTATTTATTTTAGTTTACTTTTTATTGAAAAGTATTGTTGCTTGTGGATTTTATGAGCCTATATATTCATGCAGAATTGCCTCTATTTAAAGATTCTCGATAAAATTATTGTACATCGATTTTCCTTTATTTTAGCGTGAAATTGATTTCAGTTTTCAATGAATGAATCGTGATGAAGGTGCTGGTGTTCCTCATGATGAATGGTGTGTTTTGATCCTATCAAATTTCGAATATTAGCATTTCCCACCTAGTCATGCAATTAACTTGAAACCGTATTATTTACATATGTTTTTTCATGTCCGAATTTTGAAAATAACTTATAATTTTTTTATTTTGATTCATAATAAGTAAACAAAACTAAAAAGTAGTTAATTTGAAAGCAATAAAAAAATCCAATTGAAATCAACAAATGGCTATATGAGGAAAATGATGACAGGTGATTTTGCACTTAAAGCACTCAGGATGACTATGTGAAATCAAGATTTAAGATACATTGATGCTACTTATATGTAGTTTCTTAAAATATATTGTGTTCCAGGATCAGACAAGTGAAAGAACGCACGTTTTCTGCATTGTGATAAAGATTAGATAGAAAGTTTATAGCAATATTTCCCATCCAGTGCCGGTTTAGGTTTTATCCTCCATTTGTATTCGTTTCTCCTAATTTCCTTCTTTGATATTATTTCCTCAATAGACACATTATATTTTCTTTAATATGAAAATTTACCTTCAATTTGCTTTTGTTACAAAAAAAATGTACATGGTTTATGGCTTAGAGATATTTTTTATAAAAAACCCACCTGTTCCTTTTCTTTCACAACTTCCATTCGTTTCGAGGCGTAGGCTTTAACTCCAAGCTCTACTATTTTTTTCATCCAAAATAAAACAAAGTTAGTTTAACTTGCTTGCCTATCTGTTATATCCGTCTATCACTAAACTATTTCATTTAATTCAAAAGCTCTTCTATTTTTGCTATTTTTTTAATTTAAGCTAACTCCTTACGAGATCCTCTCTTGTAAGAGGTCTAAACTTTTCATACTGTTTTTCCGCATTTCGTATGCTTGCTTTTATTTTATATAAACGTAAAGCCTAGATCCGCATAATTTCAACCTAAAATTCGTTTATTAATTCATTCCGCATGCCCTCACATCTATTTACGTAACCTAGCCTCATTATATTATACGGCTTTTACTTCACTGAGTCATTCATTATTTGCGTTTGTAGCGCTTCTTCTATTCGCTAAATACTCTCGCGCGAAAAGTTTATGCAGCAAGTTTCTTCTTTATAGAGCCCTTTTCGTCGTGGAGATATTTGATAAAGGTATGCGTTCTCGGGGATAAAAAATGAATATTTCTCTTCGAGGCGAGCCAACGGAAGACACAAAGGATTGAGAGGTGAATGAATCCTCACTCAATGCGGTCGCCATGGAGTCGATGGCAAAGTCATTGTTGCAACTTCATTGCAAAAAGCACGTTTGTAGGATGTGGAGAAAAAACTGTCACAATGCACACGCGAAAAAATTAATACTTGGGCACCGAAATGGCGAAATGAAGAACTGAAAGAGAGCTGAAAGGTCGTGTTCATTTTTTGATATTTTCTTCGCTCTAGCGATCCGAAAAATTGACGTACGAAGAAGGTTTTCGCTTCCATGCTGTTTTCATTAATTTACCCAGCCTACGCAAAGTTATCAATCGAATTTTTATCTGATGTGGTTTCGGAAATAGGTTCATGACCTCCAGCGGTTTAGAAATATTTTCAGGTTTAATCACTTTCCGTCTCTTTTCTACCAGACTGTTTTGTTACTTGAAATATTCCTCGTATTATGCGATACATGAGGGAAAAAGTACATCATAAATTCTTTAATGATCATCGATTTTGTACTTAGCGTACCTTAAGTAGTTCATACAGCACCCAGTGAAAGACAGAGTGCTTCTGATATGAATAAATATGATATTGAGAATTTAAATTTAAAAATCATGCTCTTAATGAAATAAGGAAGATCTTTCTATTGCAGGGTATATTAATTACAAGGTGATAAAGTTCTGACACAATTCTAAAACAAACAGGTATTCTTAAATTCAAGAAGTGATTTCTGTAAAAATGAACTTGACACAGCGATATGTGTTGGAGTTCCATTGTATTTTATACTTTTATCCCCAGTATTATAATGTATATTCAAAACGGACTCCAACCACTTTAGTTAACTAAAGTAGTTTTACTTCTTGTTCACTTCAGGGCCCGGAATCGTAATTCTTTCTTAGAGTTAAAGGGGAAAACTATAGATAATATCCATGCTAATTCATCACATTTATAGGACATTAACTATAACCTTCACTCTTAACTCCTAATACCGGCCCATACTGTCATGTATTTAAGTTTTACTCTATTCTTTTAAACCAATTTTATCCTTTAAAATGTTATCCTTAAATGCACTTTAATCAACCGATAATATTTAAACTAAAATTTATAATTTTTAATTATCTAACTTAAACGATAGATCTTCAAATAATAATTTTATCTTGCCTAACCAGAATCGTGTATAATTTTGTGAAATTTGCGAACCTGTATAAAATATTTTATAAAAAGACGACTGAGTTTCTACATTGGTTTTAATATTCAGGAGACGGACGTGTTAAAGTGAGAATCCGTTTACTACGATATCTCTGCATACCGTGGAGATCGCTTCCGTTACTTAAGATTTAATTTATGCATAAGTTATAATTTTTATAAATCAGGTTGAAACACTTCTATCGACTATAACACTCCAAAAAATTTTGAAATGATGCGCTCAACTAATTTAAGGGGACCGGGAACCATCCCGGTCCCGTCAAACTTTTTTCAAGTCCATTCTTCCTTGGGATTTTTCCTGGGTGTGCACCATCTTGCGTAAAATCACCCTTAGTTTACACCCAATCACCCTAGTTTTTCTATGTTTGACTTTATATCAACCCAACTTACACTCATTATTCTACACCTCACGCTCATCGCGAAGGCTTCCAGTCTTTTGCCGTCCTCCTTGCTTAAGGTTCACGTTTCACACCCGTATACTAATACATCCAACACCAAGGATTTTACCAATCTTTTCCTGGTTCCTTTATGAACACCTCAAAATAACATTATTCACAGAAAATATAGAAGAATCTGTCTTATAGAGCATGCATAAATGCATGCTTAAAATAATTAACATTAAAAAAAAGATATAGCAGAAAAGGGGAAAATATTAAGGATTATATGATCTTGAATGGCTCGAAGAATACTGCTACTTACATAGCAAGATAGCACTGGAAGAGAGGATTAGTAAGTGCTCTAGCAAAAGCAAAGGGAGCATTCTGCCTAAAAAACTTTGATGACAGCAAATATTATGACCTTCGATGTTAGGAACCGGTTCGCAAAATACGTTACATTGAGTGTTCTCTTGTATTGATGTGAAGCATTGAATATATCAGTGACAGAGAGAAGTGATAGAAGTGTGGGGGTACAAAATATTTATGAAAATAAAATAAATTATGCGAGTACATAATGAAGATACCCACTATTGAGCAAACGAAGAGAGAGGTCTGCGGAAAACTTTGGTGAAAAGACGAGAAAGCCTAATTTGGCACATACTAAGACACGATAGGGAGAAGGCCTTCTGAAGATAGGGCAAGAAAGGAGGAATTATAGAGTAAGATCCGGACCGGATTATGAGATGCAGTTAATGGCTAGGGTTAAGGTTATGGGGAAATCGGGTAATTGGCCGAGAACGGGAGGATTACTAGGTTTAACTGTGAATAACCTTGTAGGAGCAGACACTTCTTATTTAAAAACGAAGCAAAGCCAAGTTCTCACAAGTGAAAGTACATTAATTATTGATTTTGAGAAGAGGGATGGAAAAGGAGAAAATCATTTCCGTTTGCGTAGGAAAACCTTCTCTGGAAACAAGAATGGAAATTTTTCACCTAAAAAAATCCGAAGTTCATTCGCAAATTTCACTAAACGTATCTTAGATCAGTAGGGTAAGTTCCTAGCAGAAGTTTAATTTAAAACCGGATAATAGATTTTGTCGAGAGCTTTGTGAGCTGCAACAAACCAATCTCCGCTTTATTAACTCCAAGTGATTAATTAATCTTCAACTTATCATTATAGTTCGGAATGCCAATTGATTTTGATGTTGAAAAAAGAATACATTTCATATTAGAATAGTCGAAAAATTTTTAGCGCTTCTAGTGAAAATTGGCACCATGAGAGAGTGAAGGAACTCACACTTGGAAGAGTCATAAATCTTTTTTATTGTGCCTACTCGAATAAAAGGAGTAAAATAGGATTTTGTTTTCGAAAAGTTAGCCTGAATCAGTGATGAAACAAAAAACAATTTGAACATCGATATCGAAAATAAATCTTACGTAATCGCTGCGTTGTCTCATTTGTTGTACATGCATACATGTTACTTGGAAACAGAGAATATACTGTGCAAAGTAATAGCCATCATTTCCTATTACAACTAATGAAACGATAGCCAATGCTGAAATACTACGGAAAAACACTAGGGTAATAATTTACCGTAGTTCTTCTCATTTTCAGTGCAACCTGAGAGTCTTCCGTTTCGTAGAATTGCATACCGTCTGCGACTCGCTGTATCAACAAGCATAGTTTCCGGACCAGTAGGAAACTTCAGTAACAGGTAAATGCAAACTTTGATATTCAATAACCTCCTTGTTGTGGGTTTCGAATGAGAAAATTCGGGCGTCGAAACATCGTATCAAAATCGTATCAAATAATCTTTAATTTCAGAAATCTAACGTTATTAAAGGGGCATTCTTTGTTTAGCTTTCCATTTTTATTTCCCATTCATAAATTTCATCATTAGTTGATCCTAGGTCAACAGCGATTAGATTCCACTATAACGTGCTGCAATTCATTGTACCGTAGGCTACGTTACGCGGTGGTCTCTATGATGATATATAACGACCAGTTTCACGAGATCCACCGCCACTGTACGGATCTTCCGCTTCGATGGAAGAGGCCGTCTGGTAATTGCCGGAGAACGTGTTTCTAAATCATCCGACCACTTTGCTGTTCCGGGATGTCTACCGCAGACATCTGGTCTTGTGACTTTTTTCGTGTCATAACGACTCATGTAAAACCGAAACAGGAAGTATTTGCTCGTAAGCCCTTTCGCGATTCTACCCGGAAGAACTGAAACTCTCTGCGATATTCATTCCATTTCAGGAGCTCAGACTCTGCATATCAAATACTTTCTGAAAGTTTGTTTTCTCTTCCAGTTTTGAGTTTAATTCTGCTTGAAACTTTTCTCTCCGAACCGTGATGCGTTTTGTAAATTTTGCGAACGATCTAAGAAGTTTCCTGCAGTAAAATTTAAAGTTCCTGGCTTTCCAAGGAATGTTTACTTCATTTTTCTCCTCCATCCCTCTTATCAGGGATAGAATTAAGTTTTAGGGTTAAATGTAACTAGTCTCAATCTCGCCCTGAAATAAAATCGCTTATTTTTGTTATTATCAGATCAATAATTTTAAGTTAATCGACACTTACTGTGACACTGAGATTTTCTCCGTAAGTAAGAAAAAGATCTGCATCTAAATGGTTACCCAAATGAGACTGTTCTCTATATAATATGATAGGCATATTCTTCCGAGTAATACCTTCAAGTTTCCATTTAGTACTTGCGCTGAACATAATCAATTTTAATTTAATTTTTTGTATAAAATATTACTTAGGAAAAGTCGTTAAAATGAAAAAAAGTTTGATATAATATTCATTGTTTGTAACCTAATCGCTCTTCCAATTTATTCCTGTTTTCTGTTTCGCAGCTCAATATATTTCACGATATATTGAAAAAAATTTACATTTAACTGTCAACGCTCATCGATTAATTTTCAAAATTCACAAAATATTAGTGAAAGGAAGAGTAAATACATAGATTCAAATGGCTGGCTTAGGTATTATTGAAGGGTCAATGACTTTCTTGGGCTCCAAAAGAAGTAATTTTTTTATCCTAGGGGGTTATCTAAAGGATATATGAGAGGATTGAACAAAACAATTCATGTGTTTTTTTAGAGCGAGTTAGAATATTAGAAGTGGAAGGAAATTAAAGTAAATATTCTTAAAATAAGGCTATATGGTTTCATATTAGGATAATTTACTTAAAATGTGGAAATATTATTTAAAACCTTCTAATTCTCTATTTGATCCTTAATATTCTGAAAAATTGATCCAATTACAATTGCAATTTTAATCGTCCGCTACATTTCTAACCTTTAGCTTTAGAACGCTCATCGATATTTTGTCTTTGCATGTATTGAAACCAGTTTTAAAGAATGTTTAACATTAAACATATTCCACTTTATAAATTAATTTCCGTGGTTTTTCACCCTTTCAGCGAGGAAAATTGTCAAGTAATTAAGAGTGAAACGCCCTCTTTTTAGAATATGCATCTTCGGAGACAGAATCAGAAACTTCGATTCACCTTCAAGTTTCTAATTAATTTTAAGAAGAGCAGAGTTTAAAGGTAATAAAACAGATTGGACAGAGGGAGGAAAGGCGGCGTAGGAGAAGGATGTGAAAGAATTTCCATTATCACAAAGACAAAGGGAATACTTCTAGTTCGCAATTAAACTCTGTCAGCGCGACATGATAAGTTTCGTGGTAACTAGTCAAAGGTGTATATTAATCTTCCCTGTGTTTGGAGTGTTTTCAAATGAGGAAATTATGAATTTTTGAAGAGAGAGTTCCATCTTCTCTCGATGCTCAATTCAGACGAAAGAGGAGGTCAGCCACTTAGATAAGGTTTTAATTTTCTTTCAGAAGTTACGTGTTTTACGAATTGAAACGAATTTGAAAATTAAAATAAATTTTTCGGAATTTGAGTGTTAAGACGAGAGAGAATAGAATTCAGATTTATATTTATATATTGTTATATAATATAATATTAGTATCCATTTTTATACTATTAATATATATTGTAAACAAACTAAGGATTATGGCTCTCCCAAAATATAATCTTAGCTGTTTTTTTTAATTGAACTGAATTATGAATCTTTTCAAGTATGTAAGTCTGAAGCTTATTTATATATTTGTGAATACGTTGCGATTTGGCCCTCAGGGCATGTGGCACCGATGGAGAGTAATATAACATAAATATGAACTTTGATAATAACTTGCCAAAAGACGGAAGAGATACCCCTCAAAGAACCTCCCATAGGCATTAAATAGCGTGTATAAAGTTATGCATCAAAAGGCAACATATTATACAGTTATCCCTTAAAGTTATACATTTACCAGGCTTACGTAGTTACATCATACGAGAATTTTGCATTTAACATGTCAAAAACTTATTTAATAAATGTTTTTGCATGAAAGTTTTACACTGTGACTATTGTTATATAGACCTTTACGTAAATTACAAATGTTACACCAAATATATGGTTCTTTATGCATAGGTATAGCTAGGTATATAAGTATTTGATTTCAATAATAATTAAAAAATATAAAATAAAACATTTAAGTACAGTAATTCCTAGGTTTACAGAAAAATTACTACAAACTATGAAATGGTACAACATATATTATGGTAGATTATACATATAATCACTTACGTATATGTAAAAAAAATGCATAAAAGAAGACTTATCGACATCTTCAATAGCAGCAGGTTAGACCATCTCTCCTAGTTCACCCACCTAGTGTACGATTTCTACATCTACATTAGTACCCTGCAAGCCGCCTTTCGGCGTGTGGCAGGGGGTGCAAGCACCATGAATTTAGTGAATTTACTTCGCTAATCTATTACTTTCGCGTATCGTTCGCGGAAAAAATGAATTCTTGTATCGATTCGTTTTAGCATCTATTTCTCTGATCTTTCTCGCAGTGTCTGAACGGCCTATGTAACATGGGGGGCGCATTATGTCAGCTACATCATCTACGAACGTGCTTTCTCTAAATTTATCAAGGAGATTTAGTCTTTGTCTAAGCCTTCTATTTTCTAAAGATTCCCATCCTGCGTCCTGAAGCATTTGCGTTACACTCACTGTCTTGTCGTAACAATTCTTTACAAAACGTATCGCCTTCCGTTGCAATTTTTCTAATTCCCGAATACAACACTTCTCTGCAGGGTCCCATACACTACACGCATATTCCAAGTGAGGCCTGACCAACGCAACGTAACATCTCTCACGGACTTTTTCATCGCTTCTACCGACAATTCTCTTCACAAATCCAAGTTTTCTAAGCGCTCGACCACATATTTTATGAATGTGGGTACCCCAGCTTAAGTTATTTTCTCACGCTTTGAATCATTCGATTGTGGGAAAGAGAGTAGTACACTAGAATCGTCCCTGTCCTCCAATAGCACTTCTTTTAGACTAGTGAGCGCGGGAGCCACTTCTATTCTCTTCTCTTCCGCAAATTCTCTTTCCGGCAGATCAATTCTGGCGGTTGCGATAACTCTTTCCGCGAGATATCTTTCGCCGTCAAATCCTCTCGCCGGAATGCAATCGATAGGTATGACCTCCGCGATAACATCCCGACGTCTTTCGGGACGTGGTCGCTCTCACTCCACCGGATCGCTCAATCGTATCTGCCGCTTGCCGAGTGGAATCTCGGGATCTGAAAATGAAACGATACGCCGCTCTGAGGCGTATTTATATGAAAATCAAGCTCCCGAGTTTCTTCGGAATTTCGGGAGAGATTCGTGAGAAGAATATTGGACATGAATTTGCGGGCGCAGAAGCGAGGGAGGTTTCCTTAGAAAGGGGATGTGGCTTTATTTATTCCATTAACTCTCTCGTGTTTTCAGAAATTCTAAAGTGAATGTAGCTAACGCAATTTATGAATAGAACTCTCCCAATGCGCCTTTCTCCATGTGAACTGAATTTCATTTATGGAAGTTGAATAGAAATGGATTGAAAGTTATACCAGTTGATTGTAATCGGTTAAATGAAAATAGTGCCTTCGACGACTTTCAAGGACCAGGAGTTTGGCGTAGCATATCCTGCGACTACGAATGACCCTTCTTGCGTATAGCAGTGTGTAAATATCTTTAGATCTGTTTCACTTGCTCCCTAAACGTCTTGTTATGTCTAAAATTGTGTATTGTACGAGGGTAAATGAGTTTGAAATGACGGGGCTTACTATCCGATAATCTTCGCATCGTTTAATCGTTCAGTTTAGCAGTAAAATCTGCTCCTCTCTATGAATTCGTACTTTCTTTAAATTTAGTAATTATATTTAACCGCTGCTTTAATAACTTTCTTCAAACGAAACTCATCTTCAATCAAGATTAATTTTAAAAAAACGAAAATGGGTAAGGGTGACTTTGCGCAAGATGGTGCGCACCCAGGAAAAATCCCAAGGAAGAAAGAACTTGAAAAAAGTCTGACGACAATTCACAAAATANTTATATTTAACCGCTGCTTTAATAACTTTCTTCAAACGAAACTCATCTTCAATCAAGAGTAATTTTAAAAAAACGAAAATGGGTAAGGGTGACTTTGCGCAAGATGGTGCGCACCCACGAAAAATCCCAAGGAAGAAAGAACTTGAAAAAAGTCTGACGACAATTCACAAAATAGTTGCAGTATCACGCTGATTATCTTTCAATCTACCTACACAACGTTTTTTTTAGGTTTCTCAGTGTTGCATTATATTTGTGATAACAACTGAACATATTTTTCTGCTATAACTAATCCTATTTTATGCTAGAATTTCAGCATAGGAAAATCTAAGAAACTGTTTTTACGATATCTCCGTTTCGTTGTTGTGACTAAATAATCATATCAACGAATAAATTAAATAAAATGGGACGCATACAAAGTAATCCGAAGTTGATATGATCTGGAGAGGTCCGGAAAATTTTGGGACGTAGGTAACACTAAATGTCAAATGTATTTATCTTCATAACTCTCTCTCTTTTTATTAATATAGAAATAGTAAAATTGCGAAATGATGTATCCTCACCATAGCATTGTGAACATCCTGTTCCAACATACGTATATAGAGCATTTTGACGGAGAGAAAGAAAGTAATCATCACCTAGCTAAGTCATTTTATACATATTTCTTGCTTCTTTCTTGGAATCATTGAGCAATTGTATAAATGATTATATGGACGGATGGGTGTTTTCGAAGAGTATCATAGTAATTTCAAATACCTAAATATTTACTTGAGATGAATTGAACCTTGAATGGAAAAGCAACTTCTTTTCCTTGTAAGATGAAAAATTGAAAAATTTGAGTGCTCCTGCGGAAATTTCGCGGATTAAGGAGAAAAAGAGAACATTCCATAGCATATTTTCTTCTCCGTTCATCTCTCTGCAGCTACCTCCGTCTTTTTATTGCTTTATAAAGCATTACATTCCGCTAAAGAATTCAGAACATTAGTTCTCCCGGTTTCAATTTTAAGTCTTAGCTGGCAGACCTTATTGGAAAACCATCAGACCAACCAACTTCTTTCAGTCCTTGCAGGCTTTGAAGAACTTCGAAGTTTTTCAAGCGTTTCTTTTTGGACACCATATCTCGCTCCAATATAACTTCGCTGGAAGAATTTCAATGATTTCTGTTTGTCGTGGGTCTGTGCGTTCTTCATTTTGGCTGAAATTGGATTTCTGAGACGTTTAAATATCTAGATTTCCTTTAGGTGATGATTCTGAAATGTTTTAAAAGTTATATTTGAGTTAAATGATTGGTAGAAAGTTATACATGATGCCGAAAGGGAAGGTAAAAAATTATATTCATTCGGAGATAACAAACGCAAGGTAAACTTAATTAGGAATAGGGTGTACAACTGAGCTGCAAAAATTGAAAATCATACCTTTAGCATCCCGGAAACTGAAAAGAAAAACAAAGATTTCGTTTTGATGAATTACGTTCGCTCTAGTAGCCAATATTTTTCTCTTAAACTTCTTCTCAAACAGGATCTCTTGATTGAAAATGTATAGAAAAGAGTTCTCTGACGCTATTAGGATTCATAATTAGCAAAGTATAGAAAGATAGCTTTTCTATAATTGCTTCCTTCACTGGACGTTAACGCATTACAAAGTTCGGTCGTGCCGCTTAAGATAAACATAAATTCCTCTACGATACTTTCAAAATCCATTCAGTTTATATGAAAATTATACTCTTCAGAAAATTAAACATTTGAATGAAATTTTAATCTGATTTCTCGTTCCCTTTTGTATTCCTGGATGAATTTTACAAAAGTCATATCCATTCGATGAGATACTTAGGGAAATCTTTAGAAATTTGCACAAGCTAGTTGAAATTAAGAAAAAATCTTCAATCGTCTGGCAATCTTGAGCAGATTATTTTACTTGACGGATTTGTATTTGTAGATTACATTGGTGACTCATTCCTAACACGGTAATTTTCTATAGTTCCTTCTTATTCATATCTGGTTCAAATTCATAATTCTACTAGAAGAATGTTCTACTTTTATACCAGTATAAATTTCGAGGCGTTTATTACATTTTCTGCGTATTCAATCTCGATGCTTTTATAGTAAATATATTGAGCTCTATTTCTTAGCCTTCATAATTTGATTTCTTTCATAATAGTACTAAAAAATCCGGAGATAAGAAACATAAGGTTACCTGAATCAAGAGATTGAGTAATAACTGCTGCGACAAGTTCAGTTTCGACCATACCTAAATCGCCTACATGTTCATAAAATACTACGATTCAAGTGATACATTTTTATACAAAAAACATATGAGCCGATAATGAAGCATATGCACTGGAAATTTGGCATATCTTTATGGTACATTTTGAGAATTGTATGAATGGGTGACCTTAACCATATAAATAATTATAACCTCATACATAATAACTCATATCAGTACATGTGGCCGTATATTTTTGTAATTTTTTCAATCACCTCAAGTTTTACTATTTAAATTATCGTGGAAAGTTACGAGCAATAAATTATGACAATAAGAATAGCCTAAAACTTTTCCAATTTTATTCAGAGATTAGTAGATTATGCGAACATAATGCATTGAGTGATTTTCAGACAAGTCCTTGGTGACGCTTCACTATCAATATTTTCTCGGTATTAAAGGATATAGTGTACACCTACGCATTTTGGTAACTTTTAGAACCGAATTTTTGTATAAAATTCTTGAAAATATGTTCTATAGGAATAATAAAATGAAATTAACATATGAATGAAAATAAAATAAATGAAGTGAAGTATATATATGAAAGGATTTAAAAAATTATGAACGACGTCATATCCCAAAATAAATAAATAATTGACGCATCGGAATTATTAGAGTTTGATATACTATGCTTAGATTATTTTGTAATTATCTATTATTTATTATACACGAAGTATTAAATGAATTTATATTTGCCCAGTGACTTTTTTTATGGAAGTGTTAATTTATATAGGTAGTGGATATTAATGCAACGTGTTAATATTATTATTTATTTTTTGACCCATTATTAGCGAGGTTACACCCAAGTGGGCCTCTCTTCCACCTAACACCGTATCTTATTTTCACATCAGTAGTTACCATTGAAAACTCATATAAACGTAAAACGTAGTCAAATTATAGATATTTCAGGGTGTAGTGAATAGCTCAAACTCAGGATTCACAACTTTCCACTATTCTTTTAACCAAAATCTAAATTCTTTGTATTATTTTGTTTAATTAGAAATATTTTCATTTCCTTAATTACGAGTACAATTTCTCTCTCAGAAATTTAAGATACATACTTCTTTTCAGGGTATAACATAAATCACAATCATCTGGTTTTATCCTCCTCCAACTGAGTACACGATTAATCAAAACCGTGATGAAATCGTTTCCTTATATGCGTCTTGGAAATAGGTTTCTCTATTGAGACAAAAGTTTCACAGAACATTCACCACAAGAATCAGGAAGTAACCCACTGAAAAATCCTATCTCTGACGGAAGTCCAACCCCTGACGTAGCGGTGATGTACAAGACCGAAATGGCCTAAATTGAAAAACTTCCGATGTTTAATTTCGTCCCACTTCGCACTCTTCAGGGAATCTCGCCATTTCCTGCGTAAAAGGAGGCAACGTACCCTTTTATCTTATCACAATGTCCAAACGAGCATTTTCCGCATTTTTTGTCTTCAACGGGGGAGCGGAAGAATTGGATTTGACCTTCCTTGACTTCGTGGGCGTCCTTCCCCGAAGCCCCACTCCTTTAGTTTCCCAAATATGGCTACAAAGGGTGGGAATGATGTATAAGGTAGGACTTTTCCAAACGAGCAATGTATATTTCAAGGATCATCTCCATTAAACAACATTTAAAAGTCATTTCCTCGAGGGCCGGACTGGGAATTTTTTTCCCTCCCACTTTTATGCCCCTTGTTGACTTAAGGAAGCATCTTAAGGGTACTGCTGAGAAGTGTTGGGGGCAAGGGAGAGAAGAGAGACGTTGAGGGGAAGAGAGAATGGGGCATAAAGCACTGAAATGCTTTAAGATATATCCTGGAAGATGACAAAAGTTTCAGAATGTCTACCCTTAATGGATTGTCTCCAAAGCAAGCAGAAAAAAGAGAAGAGAGGGGCCGGGAGTGCACATAGAAAACATTGGGCACGCTGCGCTGCTAGAAAGGAGATGGTGAAAGGAGGTTTTGAACCCTGTGTGTCTCTTTGGCGGGAAAGATACCTCTCGGAATTCGTAGCCTTTCTGTTCGCTTCCCGATGATCGATTTGGCGGATGATTGAGGTTTCCTCGATCGTTTCAAACGATAGGAATTCGTATTTGTTCCTCCGATGGAAGGCGATTTTCGCGAAAGGGTAAAGGATAACGAGGCTCTCAGTTGGCGAACGCTAAGCATTGCTCGTAAAATGTAATCCTCTAGTGAAAACAAACATATATTTTCTGAATTTCTACCAGCTGTTGTCACCAGGACATTTTTGTGTTTTTCGTCCGTCATATTTTTCCAGAATACTCCTTTCATTTTTCTCACTACATAGTCAAATACTGCTCGTATTTTCCTCGGTTATGAGATTTTTGCTTCCGCTACAAGGGTCTGAAAATTATTCTTTTATACCTCTCACAATATTTATCCTTTATAATATCCAAAATGAAGAGCAAAATAAGAATACTCTCTAGCTTCCACGCATTGGTTTTTCCAACAACCATTGTCGACTCTACCGAATCATCAGCAAGCGCAATACATCGGCAAATACTAAGTTACTACTAAAACTATATTAAGAAATGCTATATAAATCCTGCAAATAATTACCTCAATTTTTTCATTATATAAAATTTTGTACCCATTTCTACATTTTTATTTCAAAAATGTCATGATTATTGAGCTTGGCGTTTTTTCTAGTTAAAACCTTGTGCGTGATGCTAAGGGACAATAAGCCTCTTTCCTCCTAAGGCGTTCACTTACCTCAGGATTAATGATATGAGATCTTATTAGGAAATAATTAGGAAATTATATTGGCCATGTATTTTTTCTTGTCTTATTGTGTCGTGTCTTTCACTCCTCCGGATATTTCAGGGCGTGTACTACAGCAGAAGAATTCTTGGTATTGTTCTTTAAAGTCGTATTATTTTAAACGATACAGAGTCAGGTGTCACTTTGTGGTACTTATTAATACTAAAAAACTCCATAATGTAAGACTTTTACAAAACCATATGAAATTACAACACGACCATGGTTTCGCAGCCACGCTGCATCCTCAGGTCACGCAACCATGGTCGTGTTGTTGTAATTTCATGTGGTTTAGTAAAAGTCTCACATTATGGAGTTTTTTTTCGTGTTATTTTCTTTTTAAATTGTATTGAGACTTCTCTGATTTTTACTATATTTATTTTGGCAAAAGTATACTTATTTTCACAAAAGTTTCGTTATTTTACGAGGAAAATTTATAAACCTCAAGGGCACTAAATTCAATCAAAAGGACAATCAAGAATCATTCGTCAAACAAAAAATTATATTCGGTTATGAAAATTATTTTTGTCATTATTATAAATTATGTATAATTTTTGATTCATTTTTATTGTTTTTATTGCGTAAATTTATTATCATAGTTTCTTCGTATAATTGTTGTTTTATGAATCCAAACTGCCCAGTAGATCTTCAGTTTTCTTGTTTACAAATTTATGCATGCTTGGACGTTTATTAGAGATAATCTCCCTCATGAATTATGAACGGCATAGAAAGGGGAGTTGTTATGAAAAATAGGGGAGGGAAAGAATTCGGAGCATGTTTGCAATCAAAGAGACGGACGTAAACAAACAATAAACATCGGAGCCCTCTCCCGCTCTAATTTTTTAGAACGGAGGAAACAAATTCGAGTCATGAGAGAAATCTGGGGAATGTGCCAACTTAGCGCTCGAAGTTTTCAAGAGTGATTTTTCTCCGCATTCCTTATTCCCCAAAGAAGCTCATGACCCTAAATGGTGGGCGCAATAAAGTTTTGGTGCAGGGGAAATGTCCCAAGTTTTCCCGGAAGGATTATCGGCGATAAACTCTCGAGGATGAAATTGAAAACAACCGTCAAATATCAATGAAGATGTTTAAGGATGGATAATTCTTGCGACTGTTACTGGAATGTTTCTTTTCAACACACGATCTTAGTAATCGTTATATTTTTTATAATTATCACCTTGTTGCAGTTTCTAGTATTCAGAGTTCATCTATAAAATTAATACCGAGATATTTACTCATATTTNAATATAATACAAATAATACTTTTACAATAATATTGTAGTGAATAGTACCATTTCGTTATATTTACCAATAATAATAATACTGATGCTTTTTACTCTAACATATAAAGAAAAATTGTAGAGATAATAGAACATACATAATGCTGAGTGTTACATTCAGGGACACACCTTTGTTGTTTCCACATAGTTCTTAATCTCACTTGCTGTTATAACGGATTATTACTGCCTTTTGCCATACTCCTGGGTTTCTGCCTTCTTTTAATGACATTAAAATCAATCCGAAGATTTTTTTCAATCACAATCCATCCCCCCTATTCTGCAGTTCATATCTATTCCGCCTCCTCCGCTTAATTCATTGTTCTTCAACCATTTAATCGCCTTTTTTACGTCATCCTATGTGGATTCACAATATAATATAATAATATACGTTCGAAAAAGGAAATTCATTCAAAATTTCACTTCCACTTTCTCCATATTTTCGTCTATTTTGATTTTGACGGCCTTTTAAGAAAATGCACTTTGGCTCAACTCGCTTGATATCTTCTCAAAAACCTCAGAAGAGTTCGGAAAGAGATTCGTCACAACATACACAGAAGTTGATTTCTAAATATAGTCAAAGATTTAGCTCTAACACTTCGAGCTTAATAAATCAATCGATCTCGTAAGAAAACCGGTTTTTCATATCTCATGTGACTGAAGTGTTTTTATTTTGATAGATTTGTAGAGGCGAACAGGACATTTTTCCAAAGAGTCAATGGAATATCGAATATGCATTTATAAATAAATAATGGAGTAAATGTGATTTTATTCTGGAAAAGTAGTCTCGGACCTGTTACTCACTTCATCCCTGAAGATGGCTGCGGAGGTAGCAGCTGAAACGTCGGATCTGTTCCTGAATACAACTCGGTTGGAAACCCGAGAAATTTTCCTACAGCACCTTCGCCGGGAAAGCACCAAATCCTTCTCATATATTCAGTTGCTTAAGTTAGAGCCTCAATTTTGTCTAACATGATTGTAGATTTGGCAGGGGCATAGCCAATGGGGTGATTTTGGTGATTCAAATTCCCGCCCCCATGAGACCAGATAAAACTAACCATGAGAAGAAACGGCCGTCCTATGGAAAGGCTGAAAATTATCGTAAGGAAGAAAGTGAGAAAATGGCAGTAAAACTTAGGAATCCCTCAAAACTTTCCCTTTGGTCAACTTGAACTAATGCAGCTATCCTCCCCCATTTCTGAATCGATCTTTAAAAACCATTTAGGATTAAACACCCGTGACCAAAGGAGGGAACCGTGCCTTTGAAGGGAGTTCTAGGAAGTTCCGGTGCAAAAGAAGCGGTGCAAAATATTGGAGGTGGGATATCGATGGGACTAATCTCCCTTTACTGGTAGTTTCATACCGTTCCGTGTCAGCCAAAATTTATAATTTATTTACTAGCTCTTTGGCAAATATTTAATTACAGAATACAGTTATGTGGTTTCCTAGCAAAAGAAAGCTTATATTTCTTTGGAGCATGAAATCTTGCTGAATATGTTTTCGGTAGCTAAACTCAGAGCGAATTCCGTTGAAGAATTTGGGGAGATTTTCGAGCAAGCGAATGTAATTGCTCAAATGTGTGAAATGTTTCCCGAACAGAAAATGCGATGCTATTTAGAAACCGAAGAAATGCAGATGTTTTGACTGATGAATATTCCCACAGAATTTTATTGTGTGTATCACTTCCAACCGATTTTCAAAGCAGTCTGTATATACGTTTTCTTACACACATACGTACTTGAAGGATTTAATGTGTGTGCTTCCTATGAACCCAGAAATAACCCTAACGAAAAAAAATGGGAAAATACTAAACAACTGGTAAAATTTTATCTCGAAGACGTAGATTGTGATGTCGAAGCTCTAGTTCTCGGGTAAAAATGTGGTCTTGATCGAAATATGGTCTTGTGTGTTCGACAAACTGCCATGACAGGCTTGGAAATTTGAGAAGTGAATCCACAATCCACATCCAAATAAATCGATATCAGAGTCGCGGGGGAGGGGGGTCAGTAGGCTCCCGACGCCCCCCTCCCTAAGGTTCTGATTAATGGCTGACTAAGGAACACTTCTTCTTGGTCGTAAATTTGTCCTAGTGATTTGTTTATCGCAACTGGAAATGCTGAAATTATAGAGAGTTGCCTCATCTTCGGAAAATGCTGTAACCTCCCCATCGTTTTACGTGAACTTTGAATTCCAAATGTATTCTTTCTTTTGTGTTAATGCTTGAAATTGAATTCAACAATCGCGTCCGGTTGTTTATTAACACACTAGTTTTCAAAATTTCCAATTATGTAACCATATTTCACGCAATTTTGAGCCGGAGGCAGTATTACTGTTTCTGTCCTAATGTTAATGAAAAATATCATATCCGGACAAGGATAAGTGCAGCGTGTAACAAAATGCTCATTCATCGAAATATGGAAGAACGAAAAGATAAATGCATATAATGGAATATTTACAATTACACACGTCACTGGCGAATCGCCAAATATACACGTAAATACAAATCCGTTTCTTATGATCTTCTTTTTGTTACAATTTGGTGGAAATTAACCTGTCTCTAGATTGTAGGCAATTGCACGTTTAATGTACACGTATGTCTCTGAAACCCCATAGGCAATTCCCGACTACACCCTTGATCTTTGGTGCTTGAATCTTGCACACATTGACTAGGTCGATTTTATTTTTAATCTCAAGTAATCCCGCACGTATTCACACAAATTGGAGTCTTCCTGCAAATAACCTGTTTAATTCTCAATGACCCTGTCTTGAGAAGAGCGCAACGCCTCTGAAAAAACTCTCCATCTGCTCTAACTTTACATTTTTATTCTCAAATTGTAGACTCTGCAACTTCTATCAGCTTCATTGTGATACCTGCCTTTGTATAATCCCACATCCTTCTTGTAACGCAATGTTAGATGTTACAAAGTGTATGAAACTCTTTATTATATTCCCGATAGTCTTTCGTAGAGCAAATATCTGATCGGTTTTACATCGCTATTTACCCAAACCAATTTCATATCCCTCTGCAATTGAAGGATATGCTGCTCTATCTGCCTTTTATTTAATTTGTTGATATCACCCTGTAGGCATTACTAAGTTTTATTTATTTTTTATCGAATTTAATCAACAATAATTCTTAACAATAGTAACTCTACCAAGAACTATTACTTCTCTAATGACATTTATAATAATAATATGAATATATTTTCAACTGTCCAGGCATGTCAATACAATAATATAATACAAATAATACTTTTACAATAATATTGTAGTGAATAGTACCATTTCGTTATATTTACCAATAATAATAATACTGATGCTTTTCACTCTAACATATAAAGAAAAATTGTAGAGATAATAGAACATACATAATGCTGAGTGTTACATTCAGGGACACACCTTTGTTGTTTCCACATAGTTCTTAATCTCACTTGCTGTTATAACGGATTATAACTGCCTTTTGCCATACTCCTGGGTTTCTGCCTTCTTTTAATGACATTAAAATCAATCCGAAGATTTTTTTCAATCACAATCCATCCCCCCTATTCTGCAGTTCATATCTATTCCGCCTCCTCCGCTTAATTCATTGTTCTTCAACCATTTAATCGCCTTTTTTACATCATCCTATGTGGATTCCCAACAAGTGGTTCAGGGTTTTGTTACACCGGAATTTTTACAACTTGCCTCGTCGTTCAGTAACCCAAAGAAACGTTCCGTCCATGTATTATTTGACTCTTTTGATCCGGTCTCCCTTATTTCCTACGCCGTGCGTGTTTTGCTTGCGGCCCTTTTTACAATTCCGTACGCTAAAGGGAAATGTCTTTGTGTTAATGGCCTCCTCAGGCCACTTTCCTTAGCATTAGAGTCTTTAGATCACTATCAGCCCGTTCTAACAGTTTTTTTGCGTATTCCGTCGACTTTTTTCCCCCTTGGAAATCTACTTCTTGAATTGTTTTGTAGCTCTGTTTGTCTAGAGTAGACTTACTATTAAGCCAATTCCCTTTCTTATTGGTCTTATCTTTGAGAGTACGTTTACGTTCACCATTAGACCTTGGGTTCGTTTTGTTTTTCTCGTGTATCCCACGGCAGTTACTGGCTCTAGTTAAACCCTCTTGAATGTGATCCTCCACCTTTAAAATGCCAAATTATCGGCTTATACCACGCATCGGCATAAAACACATTCCATAATTTTAAGAAGAAAATATTGGTAAAGTAACATTAAATTTAATGTAAAAGGATCGGACCCTTGAGATTTTTCAGAGAACCAAACACACATTTTATTAATACCCATAGTACTCATGTAGCTAATGAAAATTAGGGTTAATTTAAAATACTGAGTTAAATACGAAAAAGTAAGTGGAGTATACGTGTATAACACGCATGTAAAATTTCAGCCCTGAATTTTCGGAAAAAAGTGCGTGTTTTATACCGATAAATATGAATTATTTAACAGCGGTTTATTAAATGTATTAAAAACGCATTGGAATTTACGATTTGACCATTTTTGGAAGGGAATGCCGTTGCAGAAGTTGGGATTCTTTTTAATGCAGGTTTTGCTCAAAAACGATCACTTAAGTATTTCACTCAAAATTTATGATGGAAATAAAATCCAGTATAACAGAATTTGCTTTCTGTTTAATTAGGAAATGCTACGTTCTTTACTGTGCGAAACAGTCGTTGAAGTCAATATATTCAAATTATTTTTAACACCAGAAAATGATGCTTTTTCATCAGCACTCGAATAAAACGTTATATTTCTTTGTGATATTATTTGTGTAAAAGCTACTAAGTTCTTGTTGAATCAGTATGCAGTAGCATCAGGTTAACGATCTTACAGTATTCAATATTTTTTTGACGATTCTCAAGCTAAGCTCTCAGATGAATAGGTGAATGAGTTTCTGATTAAACATATAAAAATCCTGAAATTACGAATATTTTCACTTGAAAATCGATCCTTCTTTACGGATCAATACGAGAAAAAGTTTATTTTCGGTTTCTGAGAACTTTTCCCCTCAGTACCTTTTTCCAATTTTATGCCTCAGTAAGCTTCGATTACAAATCGTCGTCAAGTTTGCCGAGAAATATGTTTTCGTTGTCTTTGAAGATCATTTAAAAGAAATAGCAAATCTTTTTGGTCCTGAATTATGAAGTGGGCGTCTTTGTTCTTCGATTTATTCACAAAAATATTTTAATAGGAGAGAAGTTATCTTGGCCGATAAAACAGAGTAACTATTATCGCTATAATGATCCTTCAGAAGTCTGGTACCGACTTACTCTCTTTACTTAATCTTTTCCCACGAATACATTGTTGACGGTTTTGAACGGAAGCAATTTCTTGAGAAAGTATGAGATAATAATAATAATAATTTATTTTGTCGTATAAATACATTCATATACACAGAAAATCATCTGCTTGAATTGGTGACACGTCAAAGTACAATCCTCCCGCATTATAAACCTTGCCAACATACTTCACATACACTAACGAGTAAAATATTACGATTGATATGATAAAAATATAACATTCATAATACATAGATATTCATATTCATAATACATATATATGACATGATAAAAATATTCATAAAAAATATTACATTCTTCATACATACATATGAGATGATAAAAATTATTACATTCATAATACATTAAGAACCTAAAGTACAATCAAAAACTATAACCTATTGTCTGCTAAAAACTCCTCAACTGAGTAGTAACACTTTTCTATAAGTAATTTTTTTAAGTTTTCCTTAAAAGATTTAATACTTTTCCCATGCTTCTCTAGAAGTTCTTTCGGGATATTATTATATAATTTTATTCCCATGTAATATGGGGTCCTTTCATAAATAATAAATGAGGAGGTGAAAAGTGCTTCATTATTTTCATCGATATTTATCGATTTAGATTAGGAGGAAATTTTGTCGTTCGTTTCGTTCACTATCTTTATTAAGTTGTATGTACATTTCCGTGATGCTTACCTATGATAATTATAATGAAAAAGCACTTGAAGAAAATCAGCTGAATAATTTCAAATAACTGCAGGATTAATATACACGCATCAAAATTTGAAGATATATTAATAGACTTCACGCAAAAGGTTTCGAGAAGCCCTGATTAATGCCAAAATTATTAGGAAAGCGTCACTATTCCAATCTTATCATGGTTAACTGACAAAGCTTGCTTAATTTTTCTGAAATTATGAAAAATATACCTAAGTTAGAGCATAGAAATTTAAGTCTCACTCAAATAGAGTGTAGACGAAAACACGAATCTTCGCGATAAAACTTGAAATTTAATTCAGTTTTATTCCTTCCAACATCCTAGTTATCATGGAAAAAAATATGATCAGTACATTACTTTGAAAGTTATTATTTCTGCAAGAAACTACTTTGATTATAATTAGTAGCTCTCTTAAAACAAATAATCTTTCATTAACTTTCCCGTTTTCAGTCACAATGCGCTCAATAAGAAATTTCACAAACAAAAACAAAAAATTCAAAATAGTCTTCAGACAGTTCTGCAGCGATGTAAAAATAATTTCAACATGACATGTCATTTAATAGTTAATATTGCATTACATGCTGCCCTTTATAATCAAAGATAAAACAAACTCCTGTTCTCCATTTGGAATGAAATAATCACTCTTAAATATATAAGATCATCCCGCATTGGTTAGATTTTATATCTCTGCTGAATATTTCTTCGTTTTTTTTTTTATTATAACTATTCCGTGACTACATTGAATTATAATGGTGTTGTATATATTGTCTCGAGCTCACCAATTCAATAGCCGTTCACCTCCACGCGTTCATCTGCATTGATAATGTAACGAGAAAGGGAATCCATGCTTCTAATTGGGGAAGCAACGAAAGAATGCAATAGAATTTCATTTCAATGTCCTTTAGCCTATCTCTTTGACCGAAAAGACAAGGCCCTCCCCCCTCAGCACACACTTCGAGGAACACATCTCCCTCACACACGTGCTTGTAGCCATGGCAACGGGATCGATGCCTGAGGATACCCCCAGCGCCCTCTTTAAGAAGAACAACCGTTTTTTCTCCAACGCATTCCGCTCCACCCAACTCCTATTTTTTCCCCGAGGCAAGAGCGTGTTTTAACGTGTTCACATTGTGTGCCCTTCGCGTCTCGGAGGCGCCCGCGGATGGAACTCGAGGAAAGCAAAGCATGTCGGGAAGGTGGCAAGGAGGAATTGAGAGGAAAGATCGTGGCAAAGACAAAGTGAAAGGGCGGGATTATCTCGGAATAATAGCGAATCCCCGTGGGGAACATCAGTACGGAAACTACTTAAGAGGACCTCGACAGGTTACCCGGGGTATTTTTTCTGATGCTCGCAAAGTCTTTGAGACGTCCGGCGAAGGCCGTGATAAATTTCCCATTATTCGCTGCACCGGATTGCGAAACGAAGACAAATTCGGTGATTAATTACTCCCTTTGTTTGCTATTTAGTTTTCGTCCCTTTGGAGTCATGATTTACCAAGCGTTTGCTTATGTTTTGTCTCTGAGGATCCAAAATGGACTTCCCTAGGAGAATGGTATATTTTCAGTGTTTCGTGAATCTCTGTTAATCTCTCAGGATCCGATTTTCCATTTCTCCCAATGGCTCCTGAGAGATTAAGAAAAGAAAATGTTTTTTTAATTATGTAAATGTCTCTAAGATTTTATAGAAATGATTTGAATAAATAAAATTTCATCTGTAATTTATGTCAATGCAATAAAAGCGTGGTTAAAACTAAGTTTTACTTTTTTATTATAATAAGTGTTTGCGTATTATAATATGCGTAATGCTCCCTCGGTATTTAACACCATTTAATCTTACCGCATAATATAATATAATCATCTTACGATTTTACTGCGTGCCGATTAAATATTGACTCATACCGAATTTTTTAGCTGAATTATTTTTATGTTAATCACTACACTAGGAATTATAGTGTAGTATTACGAGACAAGTAGATTATCCACGAATTTAGATTGAACCAGTATCTGTGGCATATTGATGCCATAGATAAGAAGTTTTTTGATTGAAAAATGTATGACAAATTAATTTTTTTTTTATATAAAATGTCGAAGCTCTACTTTGCGGAAGGGAGCCATGCTGAAGTAAGAACAAACCCTTGGTAATTTCCACAGATTACTTATTCCACAATTATTCTGTGGAAGTTACCGAATTTTTGCTCATACTTCATTTATTGTATTAATTTCAACTCTTAGTTTACGTGCCGTATTTGACATTTCCAGGATGAGGAATCTGAATTTAAGTTCAAAACTGGACAAAAACAACAATAAAAGTGTTCTAAAGTAAATGGATATTTAATAAAGTGAGAGTTATCCTATGATTATTAATAATGACTATATATCTAACGGGCCTTTGGATAGCCATGTGGGTAATGCGTTCAACTTTGATAGTCCCGGGTTCGTTCTCGGTGAAGGCTCACGTGCAGAATGACCTAAACTGCCAAAGCACCTCTAAAATCACTACCACTACTTTATGTAAAACATGATGGTAAATTTCTCAACTCATTAGCGGGAAATCATCCTTTCATACGCTTATGCCTTCCATAATGTTCCAGACATTACCGTCTACGTATAACAGGGGGCGAACCTACGGCACGCGTGTCCAAAGTGGCGCTATCCCTGCTATGTAATCTTTACTAAAAGAGTTCAATCGTAAGTAGTTGTGAATTCCCGAAATAAATATGTATTGGGTTTTCGTCGGTAACAACATTTTAAGTCAATCTTTCACGTAATAACACAGACGGAACCACACCAATGGATTTGGCTTCATATTTGCAACCAAGTAAATGATTTTAACAAATATAACAATCTGCAGAGCAAGTGTTTCCCTTTCCTGTTCTATTTAAATAATAAAAAAATTAAAAAGGTGGTAAATTTTACGAGTTACGCTAATATCATTAAGCAGTATTTATGTAAGTTAATTTTCATTTACCATTATTGAAGTAACCGTAGCTCATTTTCATCGCGATTTATCCGCGCTTTGACGGAGTTCCTTCACGGCCCCTTTTATTTTCACGCCATGCCATGCAGCTAAATATCCAGATTGATGGTAGACGCTGTAAGATATAATTTCCTATAGGAAGGTACTTAGTCTCTATTATGCTGTTATACCGTTGTTTGGTAAATACGGGCCATAATAACTCACGATTCTAACATCAATTTACCAAGCTGACTTGTAACGATGATTTCTTCTAAGGTTAATTAAATTTCTAGAATAGAGTTAATTTCTCAGTTAATGATTACTGGAAATTTAACGATTCGGCGATCTCTCTCCAACAACGATGAAACGTCCATTATCTGTTTCCCTTAGTTGACTATCCACTTCTCTTTATATATCAAATGCAGGTGATTTTTTTAAAGATTCTATGGTATTAAAATATATCTTATAAAAGGAAACTATTTCGTTTACTCGTTAATTTTGGATTTCAAATGCCGTTTTCCTAAATGGAGTCGTTGACTCAATAATAAGCCCTTAACCAAGTGGAAAGGAAAGAACTTGATAAGCTATCATCCATATTGTCCTTCGATAAGTCCGTATCTGTAAGAATTTGCGAGATTTATTTAAAATCTGAGTTACAATAATTTTTTTACCCTTCACAAGGTCGTGCATTCAGATATATTTCTTTAAAGGAGGTTTTCTACCAACAATTCTCCTTCGCTTATCTTTGGTAATCTATTCTTCTCTTTAGCACAGTTATCTGTCTTTACGGTATAGTTCCCGTCGTTTTTATCAAATCTCTGCGTTTTATACGAGCATAATATGTATTAATTTGGCCGACTACATAATTGTAAGGATTTTCCTCCAGGTCCACCTCTGGAATCTTTCCGTGAGCCGGGTAGGCTCTTTTTATCCCTACTTATATTTATTTATTTGTAATTACTCTGTAGCATTCTCAGAAAAAGAAAAGCAAGTCTTATATGATATTTCACAAATTTTATCAATTTTCGTTAGTTTTGCTCTTAACGTTCTCTTCCTTTTGACGTATACCTACCTTATATTTTGCAGCTGAGTGGTTTCTTTCTCACCACCTCTTTGTGACGCGGATTTGCTCTAGATTGCCAGGGTATGTTTCTTGCAGTAAGATAATAAAGACGTGTAGGTCTGTGTTTATGCAAAATGTCTATCGAAAATCGGAAACCATGCGATAACCGTGCATTACTATGTTTTTCTACATAAAATATATTTGAATAAATGTTGAAAAGGGTAGAGAGATTCTGAAAGGTAAGGAGATGAAATTGGATGACCAAAAAATAAGTTATTTGTGAAAAAAGGGTAGAAAAATATTTTCCTACATGAAAAATTGCGCCATCTACATGCATGGCACGTGTATGGCGTGGTTGCATGACTTCGAATTTAGATGCAAATTTTGCATCAGGCCCAGTGACGTAAATGGTTGGGCACATGTCTTTTGCTTTAGAGGAAGGAACGTACCCTGACAGTCACGAGCAAGTACGTGTTCCACAAATGTGGTACACCCCTTGCCAGTAAGTGCGCGAATTGCTATAGGAATTTTACATTTCACTAAATCGATCTAACATTCTCTCAAATATCTGTTATCTAACTCTTACATCGTGAAAATTCCGTCTGATGTATTCTATATCTGATGTACTTCCATTTAATACTCTTTCGTTTATCCTCGCGTACAATCCTTCAATTTTCTCCTCACTGAGGATCACTGATAGCCGATTCACGTAATAGCATTTTCACGTAATTCCCTATTCCTCAAATTCATAATCCTATCTTTTTTTCATTATCTTTGTAACACGCTGAACGATATCTTTCTTTCTCAATGCCGCTATTTCCATTTTCCTTTCATTCGTAAGTGAGTGCATGACTGTGAAGAACGCTCATTTAGGACCGATATCCCCTTCTCATTTGGAGTTCTGTTATCCAGAATTTTCGCTTGGGGGGAGGCTGATCGTAATTGTAATTGTAACCAAATATTTTCCAGTTACGTTTTAATGCGAACTAATTCATTCTCATCACAAGAAAGTGTTGCCTTTAAAGAAATTTTTTAAGCTACCAAATATTTATTGATAAGACCCTTGAGAATTTGGTCTCGAATAAGGAGGAAGTATAGAGGAAGACTTTTTAAGCTGATAATCTGTCGCATTTCATTTGGTTTTACTGTAAAATTTCTAAAATCGTTGATACTTGGAGGAGTATTTTTCCTAGCAGTGACTATTATCCTTACTTCGTATTGAAAATATACTCAGTTCTTCTTCTCAAGTATTACATTTCTTACGTATTTTGTCTTTTCGTTAATTTTGAAGTTCTATTTATGCTGAAGTCAATTTTCTGATTTTGCGCCTTAAATGTACGCGGGTATAGAGCCAATTCCTTCCCTTACAGCAAAGATAAGGTAAAATTCACTATAGTTTATTCGACTAAACCTTTAAAAAAACCTTTCGCGATAACTATACCACTATCTGTAATAGACGATCACAATTTTAAATCGATATAAAAGGGTATTTTATTCATTACCGATGATATAATAACTCCCTGATTCATTCACATTGAAGAAAAAAGTAAATGTCGATTTAGATTCATATCTTAGGCTTGAAATCTCACATGTGTCGTTCTCCGTTTCCAAGAGAGCTCAAGTGGGCGTACCGGTTTTTTTCTGGCATTAGAAAAGACACCTAAGATGAAAGGAGGAATGCAAAAACTAAAACACTTCCGTTTACACGCTTAGACGATTGTCTCTCCCATATTAGATAGCCATCCCTCCATATGGTGTTAATGGATTCCTGTGCTTGAATTCAGTTCTAAATGTATGTTGTCGTTACAAAAAACTTTTCCATACAATAAACTGAATCTGTATGAGCAGAGCTGTTTTCCTACGGAAATTCATTTTCTCTCCCTCCGCATTCACTGTCTTCTAAGCTTAACAAATTTCTTTGGTTTTCCTTTATAAATTTTAAATAGCTTAGAGAACAAAAAAAGAGAGTTTTAACATAAAATCAACTTTGAATGTTTGGGATGCTTCATGTTTGGTCGCGAATTTCCTGCACATGCCTCGGAAATTCCTGAGTGAGTGTGCACATGTTGTCGCGTAAGCTGATTTACCAAGTTTGAGTCAAGTTCTGCGACCCTCACTATAGGTCAAAGGAAGGATCTCTCTCAGGCCATCACTGACCATCGATTCGTGGAAAATGTTAGAAGAGGCACAAAGAGCCCCGTATAGTCCGCGAAACGATGAAAGGGAGGAAATTCGGAGGAGATATGATGCCATAATCTGGATTAAGAGGAATCTGGCAATATATCATAGCAGCGCCTTTGTCCATTAAGCTGCTTCTTTTCTTCCCAATTTCTCTGGCACCCATCCGTCGGCTGACGGCAACTCTTGGCTCTTTCCTCTCCCATACCGATATATTTTTCATCACCGGTCGTCTGAAAGGTCAGCATGAAAAGAATCAGTTTTAAAATATGAACTAACTTTACATGCCGCAGCAAGATTCAGTTAACATGAAGAACATTCTTGGAACTCTTTCTGAAATCTTACATTTACCTTATGTCATTCCTGAAAAAGGAGAGCATCGTTAATCATACAGTTTCATATTAATAATCAAATATCGAAAGCGGAAACTTGTTGAAGGTTGAAATTTTTTTAAATCGCCTGTCTGATATCTTCTCTTAGAATACTCCACGTCTATCAATCATAAAACGGTCACTCCTCTTCCGTATACCCTCAATTTCCAACTCGTCGTCTTCCAATAAAAACTTTGACCCATTTGGTCTACCTCTAAAATCAATCCTAAATGTGGTTGCAAGAGACTGATTTGGACCTCTGTAACTCTGATCTCTTTAATTTTGTTTTGTTTTGTTATTTATACTATTGTTTAATTTGTTGATCAATTTTATTATCATTATTGTTGATCATCAACTGTGATTGGCCTAGTGCTGTATGTTGATGTATTATTAAAAAATAAGTAAATGTAAAATGATAGCTGGATAATAGATAGGCTTAAATCTATATTAGACCTGAATCCATAAAAAATGGGTATTTAGAAATATGTTTATTTTATGCGTCAGTATTGTTGTTTTGCGTAAAAAAGTAGTCGATCAAAATCTAAATGAATTGAAGGCAAGTTGAAGTAGCGGAATCGCGTGTCTCCGATGGGTAATTTAAAACATAATAATACACATTAGTATGCAGCTATATTACCACCGCGTCCCCCCAAGCTATATCCTTAACGTCTATTCCAAAAAGTGATTTTTTGTTATTATTTTTACCCTAATTCATAAACAGAAGCAGTTTATTCCACAAAGTGATTTTTTGTTATTATTTTTACCCTAATTCATAAACAGAAGCAGTTTATTCCACAAAGTGATTTTTTGTTATTATTTTTACCCTAATTCATAAACAGAAGCAGTTTATTCCACAAAGTGATTTTTTGTTATTATTTTTACCCTAATTCATAAACAGAAGCAGTTTCCTTAGATAAAATGGACAAATTTATATTTGACCTTTCAGAATAGTATTGGGGTAAGTACACTCGTGGAGGTATATAAGTTTTTTTTACGTTGCGGGGTAACTGTCCTGGTAAAGTAAGATTCGTATCGCCCCTCTCACCCTTGCACTCTCTTCTTATTTTCCCTGAATCATAAATTCTACCAATGGAATCCGATGTTGCAATTTATCCGTGACCCCTGCAGAGTGCTCTTTCGTTCTAAATATAAATTCAAAGGACGAAGCAAATCTTTCCCACGTCTCCCTTCAAATTTGATGCCAGCATGGCTCTTCTAAAGGAGATCGAGCGCTACATTCTTTCTCGCACGCTCACCCGTGTCTATTTACCCACGAGTCAAGTCTTGTGTCTCAATGACAGGGCTTCTTGATTAGACAAACCAGATTTTCGCTCTTAATAAATTGCTTTTTAGATAGAAATTTTCCCTAGGTTTTCCGCGCAACGCCATTCGAATTAACTCTTTCATAAAATTGACTGAAATAGTTCGTGCACCTGAAGCATACGGTGCTTAATATGAGAAACTAACGCATATTATACCTCAAAAGTAAGAAATATGGATGTTCTGTTATGTAATTTTACTTTGTAAGACAATCCGTAAAGACAAGCTGACATATAGTGGAGGTATTAGATATGCCAATTTATTTTTGATAATGTCGCTTGATGCATTCTTAAAAGTAGCTAAAATGTCGCTGTAAATAATAATAAAAAATAAAATTAATTAATAAAAATTAATAATAA
>KZ308373.1:627329-673722 GCA_000376725.2 Ladona fulva
ATAAATAAAAATTAAGAGAGATATATAGCTAGATAGTATTTTAAAGTATATATTAACTTAAATTTACTCCTATAAATGGAATAAAATCGACTCAAATCACATACAAAATGTAAGTATTAAGCCCTTCGTCAACTGCATCTCATGATGCTCTAATTTTTAAATAAGTCAAATATATTATGTGCGAGTACTTAAAGGAGGGTCGACGTTACAGAGAATCCTCCAACGATGCGAGGAGTCGCTAAAAGAGAAGAAATGTCGCTAAAAGGAGGAAAAAGTTGTTTAAATTGGCAACTGTGACGTGGATAGTAGCGCAGGTGAATAAAACATTCAATTTAATAAATGTAAATTATGGTTATTACGATAAATTTAAAAGGAATTAAAAATGAACTAAGAAAGATTATAAATCCAAACACACATTATTGATTTTTAATGCCAATCCAAATTGTTTAAAGTAATCTTCGACACAAAATTCACTCAAATTACTTGAGACATGGAATGATATAGTGCAAAATGCGCAGCTGAGATCGATGTCGTGAATAAATGAATAGCTGAGACATTGATATAGATCTTCCCTTGGTGAAATACACGTGCGGGGATTAAGTTCATTTTATCTCTATTTGTCTAATCGTTTGATTGTAAGGCTCATATTTGTTACTAAGAAATTTAGGGGAATTATTATTTGACCTCAAAATAAATGTTTTTTAAAGTGCCCTCTATGCTACGCTCGAATAACGTCTGGTGTTTTGGCTCGAATTTATATGAGAGGACCTCACAATAGTCGAGCTAAGGCATGGGAATATTGCCATCTCGTCTTGGGTGTGTAGATTGAGGCCGCTCTAAAGCCCATGCCTTGAATAATCGAAAGGAAAGGGTTTTCGCATTTCTGATCAAAGGGCTAAAAAGCCTTTCAGGGGAATTTCGGCACACCAATATCTCAAAGGGCAATGTTTCGCAGTGACAGGCGAAAAGCCAGCTCTTGGAGAACCAACGAAAGATCACGTATTTCATTTCAACAGCTTGAGAAGTAAGATGGGCACCCGCTCGACTTAGAACGCAATAGTACTCTGGACGAACTCCTTTTCATTCTGGTCTGATACCTGGCTATCAATGACATCAATTAAAAGTATAATTTATTATTGTATGATAGATTGAATAAAATCCAAAATATAACGGGCTCTTCTCAAGTACATCATTTGATAAAATAACTTATCGATTTTATTGTAACTTTAAAATTTCATTCGGTAGAGAGTGCATTTGATAACATTAAATCTGTAGCTATATGTTGTTTATTTTTAACTTCAATTGTCGTTATTTGCTCTTAAGGTTCAGTTTCTTAGTCTGAGGTATGGTTGAGCTCATATTCATCGATGAATGGGTTACGATTCACGATCATTGTCTCGGTAAATATTAGTGTTAATAAATAATTATATGCAAAAAATCAAAAGCGAGCAAAATACTATAATTTTTCAGTATACAAACGTAGCAGTGCAGTAAATAGACATGAGTAATTTCTTCAAGGCTAATAACACGCGAAACGCTTGACTAAATGTCCAACTTTCACATACGTCGAAAGGTTAGCCGATTTCATATTTTAAATGATCTCCCTGCAAATTTTCCAGGAAATTTCACGTACTTAACAAGAGTATGGCATAAATTGAGTTATTTCGTATAGCTGAAATTTCGAAAGTTTTCATTATTTCGTAAAAAATAAACTTTGTTGATATAACCATCAAAAACAACGGTAATTATCAAATTTAACGTCTGTAAGTTCTTGAACACATACCCAACACCCATACTTAAATTTGGGGACATTCCAGATGCTTCATAGATTACAATAAGTGATTACATACCGCCAGCGTCTTTGACTCTGCAAGTCATTTCCTGTAAAGATAAGGGTATCATTCTGTACAGGTTTTCTGGAGCAGTTTACCTCCACTTTACACACTAAATTCATTGCATTGTTCCAAAGTTGTAAAAGCGATCGTTCCTGAATTAGGAACCTAACAATGCAGCACTCCATGGCCTTACCGAATAGTTACTTCGCACAGCCTGCAATGCGGTTTCGCATTCACCTGTGCGTGGTGAAACTTTTCCGTGAATGGAAGCGCCATTTTGCTCTCCAAAAATGTGTTCCTTTTGCATTTTTTACTTTAAAATTGCCGTTACTCAATGGTTGAATTTCAGGATTGGAGAGATTCACCGGGGAATTGGAGAAACTAGGAATAGCCGTTAAAGCATTGCATTTTTACCCAGACTTACTTTTAGTTGTTTATCCTTTTGGTTTATTTTACGAACTGATCTGTCGAAGAGTGCTAATGGAAGTACTGTCGAAGAGTGCTAACGGAAGTAGAAAGCTGGTAATTTAAATTTCAACCTTTAATGTGAACTTTGATAAATACATATTTTCGTCGAGGGATTACGTTTATAAAGTTTCTGAACCCTTGAGTCTTCCTTTTCATCCCCGGAATATTTCGAAGGTTATTTCGTCTCGATGCGATTGTCTCATAGATATATTCTCGTAATATTTTCATGCGATATATTTACTTTGGTTGCCCTTGGGAGTGATAAAAATAGCATATGAATGTAATTCCAATTCTATTTGATTTCGATATAAACCTTGCCTTTTTCTTCGATCATTCAGGAAAAAATATCACAATAAATTTTTTCTTTTAACCGCATTATATAAACTGTGAAGGTTCCTTAACCCCAATTCTCTCTATCCACACGATCTCTAATCAAATGCAATCCTGAAATTGACTGCATCTGAAAACATAATTAATTTATACTGCTACATTTTCCTATTAGCATTTCCTATTGATAGATAGACCTCCGCGACCGTTGGCCTACTTTGAAAATGCTCATCATGATTTGCTTTCAATCCTGATTCTAGAGATTTTAGGTTCTCCCATACTTAGTTCCTTCAATATTTTCTAGCTGCACTAGCTTCTATGGTGCCATTACTTATGCTGTAGTTTATATTCAGAGGTAAATTAAGTTTTCAAGAGGGTAATAGTGTGTTACGCGTGTATTATTTCTTACAGAATATAGATAGGACAATTTTCAAAAACCTATGTTTGTTAATCTTTCATGTGGGCCAGGTGAATAGGTACATTTAATTGTTGCATCAGATACATAATCACTCGTAAGTTCAAATTAGCTCAATGGCATATATATATGAAAGAGGTAGAAACTGAACCATGAAGTAGGCAAAATATCCCTCCCCTTTTTAGTTACATGAACGCATTTGTAGAAGGAACATTGCTACCATATCTTACAGCCACTTCTCTTAGTTCACGTTCAAAGATATGGTTTCTTGTAAACGTACATACATTGAGGAAACCCTATGCCACCCTTGCGTAGAGATACCTAAGATCCCAGGACATGCACCATAAGCATCAACACCATGTGTTAATTCTGAGAGAGTGAGCGAAGCCTTACCATCGCATTGATTTCTACTTACGGCTCACATATTCACCTCAAAGCTAAAGCACCCTCGCTGTTGCTATAGATACTGTAAAGAGCATTCAGAGGCATATAGGTTTACTGTGATGTAATGACACTAAGGTCTCTGCTAGGTAATCGAAATTGAAGTCAAATCGCTCATGGAAATGTTCACCTTTATTTGCATTATTCATCTGAGACACAACTGTGTGTCAACAAATATCATTTTCATTTGAATTCTGCTAAACAAGTTTACAACGTAGATTTTCGCGTGAAGATAATTCATTCCTTAAAAGTGCCCAAATATTATGGCCATGAAGGAAGTTCAGACACAAGATTACACTTTTAGGGGTGCAGCGCAGTTTGTCTTCAGTCGTAATGCAGTTGGATGGAATCCAACATGCGCGTAACGAGCTGCATTCAGAGAGGATGTCCGTCGAAAGAGAGGGAAATAGAGTAGCATTCGCTAGTCCCCTCGAATACAGCTGCGCGGTTTGGGATCCTAATGAGCCAGAGTTAATTTGGAGAAGGTGAAGCGCCGAGCCTGTTGATGGAGAAGAATGTATGCTCGACGTTGTTTGCCCGCCGCCGTTCTCCTGCACAGCCTGCGATTCTCAAGTGTTTTTCACTTTCACTCGGATTCATCCAATATGCATGAGAGATGAAATTACTTAAGATGGAATTTGAGTCCCTTTGAGCTACGTTTCCATCATCTTTAATGAATACCTATTCTTTTGAAAACTTTCAACTCAATTCGTCACAAATCTCAAAGGAATACGACATCATCCTTCCGGTTCTTTTAGAGTATGAGGCATTTCTTTGCAGAGAAGATATGCTGCGTGAAATGCCGTGCATCTTGCGTTGAAGCTTTCCTCATATCCCTCGTTAATCTTCCGCAACGGAGTGAAAGACGCCTAGAGATCTTACCAATGGGGAAGTATGGTGGCGGAGATGGAAAGAAGACCCGTGCATCCGGTTCCTTTGGCGCTGGAGGCAAAATTTTATCCTTTTCGTGACAGTGCAATATGCCGTAATAAAAGGCATCTCCTTTGTCTCCGGGGATCAAAGAAAGGGGAATAGGACGTTTACTAGGAATTCTTGTTTGCTAAAACGTTATTCAAAGTAATTTCGTCTTCAAAGTCTTCTGGAGGAAACAGCACACCGTTTCCACATGTTTTCGGAGACATTAATCTTAGGAGGAAAATGAATATTTTCCTTTGTTCGCGCTTTGTCGACATGAAACTTTTAAGCATGACTCGGAGATGGCAAGTTGATATATTCCGCGCTTAAGGCTTCTGAGGTACTGTAAAGACTTCAATTGCATTGAACTAACTAAATTTTAACCAGAAGCATTTTAATTAGAATTAAACTTGAACCTAAATTGCTGTATTTAAGTATGGGAGTTTATTTTCTTTTGTGTTCAGTTAGAACTTAATTTACCTGAAATATGAAGCTACAAAGTTTAAAATAACTTGCGTTATCTGAAACGTGACCCAGGCTTTTCTTTGGATGAAGGGAGAATAGTCTTTATCCGCAGTCTTTATATAATTCAGAAAGGACATCAAAATAATTCAAATTTACACTGTCGAAAAATCGTCATGATTATTGCGGGAATGACTGCTATAGTTATGAAAATTTTAAAGTTGTTTTGCTTACTATTTGTACAATGATATTTCTGTTAATGAATAACCTAGACGTGGGCCCATGTGAGGTTTATGTCGTTGAAATTGATGTATTTAAGTATTTCATTTCATCTAGGAGTTACACTAGTTTTACTTTGTACGATGTATGACCTTTCAAGTGTTTTCCATACTTAGGTCATGAACATAACACTAGATCGGTCTTTTCTAGTCTCCTTGTATGATTTAATCCTCTCACGTTTCCACCTATTCCTCCTGTCTCTTACCATCAGCATTATATTGACATTTTAATCAATTATTTTCAGAGCAACTTCGAGACTAAAAAATAATCCAGCTCAAAAATCATTAAGAGAATTATTAAGAAAATTCCAAGTTACTGGATTCTATCAAAACTTATTTGCAAGAAACTGACTACATTTCTTCAAATGTATCGTGCGAGAAGAAAGATGACAGGTCATGCGTCATGTCGAAAAATTTGAGGAATCCTAATCACCAGTGGCAGCCGTAACATTGTGCATAATATATGGTAAACTTTAACTACGTATCATGAATGCTTATTTAAAGTTCGTCATCTTTAATTAAAATCTAAAGCTTCTCCCTATAATATACGTTTTCTCCTAGTTATACCATAGAATCGGGAAGAATTTTTTGGTAGATTTTCCTTTCTGAAATCTTTCTCTTGCATTACAGTTACTTAGTGCTCTTAACCATACATACATTGAAATGAATTTATATGATAAATAAAGGTTTTTCCTTGTTGGTTGTAGTAGTAGTAGTAGTATTGTTAAAAGTGCTTCGACAGCTTAGGTCATTTCGCACGTGGGCTCCCACCGGGAATCGAACCCGGGACCGCTTTCACTGAAGTCGAACGCGTTGCCCACTTGGCTATCGGGAGCCCTCTTGTTGGTTGTTCTTCATATTATTCTTTACCCTTTCTTGCAAAGAACTGAAGAATATGCTCTTCCCTAAAGTAAAATCCGCATCTTCATATTTTAAATTAAACTCTGCACATTAGTATCCAACGCACACTGAAGAAGCTGGATGATGGAGAACAAAACGACAAAAAAAATAATTAATTATGAAAACAAAGTCTTAATAGACAGAGGAGGAAGGGTAATCCTCTTACAAGAAAAGTTGAGTAGGAAATCTATCACCTAAACATGTATATGCGGCCTTGAAATAAAAGTGAGGGAAAGTAGATTAAACTCGTGGGATGGAAAAAGTATGTGCTCACTGCTCGGGAAAGAGGGAGTTTATTAATGGAAAAGTGTCACGCAGGGAGATTTTTTTCATTCCTCCAGAAATTGAAGCGGTGAGTGAAGGTCGCGGTTGAAGAGTAAAAGTGTGAAAGGTGGAAGAAAGGAAAATTAGGATGGCATTTGTAAATAATGAAGGAATGTTAACAAGGAGAAACCGCGCTACTTTCTATGAAATACAACCCTCTCGACGAATTCAAGCAGCATTTTGGGAACGATAAAAGTATTAAGAGGCAAAGGGAAAGGTGAGGGGGGAAACGTAGAGTGGATGCGAAGACGTAAAGGGAAGAAAAGTGAAATGAAATATTGCACATGATGGAAACGAAGAGAGAAAGGAGAAAGGAAAGAAGAGATTGAAATCGAATAGAATGTAGGAGGATAAATAAAAACGTGGAGAAAATAATTTGGTGCAAGAAACATGTATAGCTTAGGAATAAGGTGAGGTAACAAAAGAAATAAGGGGTACCTTTCGAAGAGGGTGTATATAAGGGAAAGAAGAAATTTTCACAATTAAAATTAGAAGGCAGTCATCAGAAAGAAAAAAGTGATATCTTAAGGTAAATAGGTTATTACATCTGAAACTGATTTAGAGATGAAAATCGTGTTTCCAGGCTGCGATAGCATGAGAAATTCGACAGCATTTTACTATTTGAAAGTCGAGTTATTCTTTTTTTTCCATTTTTCCGTAAAAAGTTTTCTTTATAGAGATGTTCCTGGAATTGCGCCTGGAGTGAAATGTGATGGTGTGCGCATCTCCCTTTATAGATAGACCACCATGCATGCGTTAGATAAACCTACTTTTCAGTAAATTACATTAATTATGAATAAATATTCCGCCTAGCGATAAATTACACAAAATATCAATTTTACGGAAGATATCCAGTTTTATTATAAAAAAAATTCTTCAGACAAATACAGAAAATATTATTTTATTAGTCTGAGCTACCTTTTTCTAACGTAATAGCTCGCCACCAATAAATCCCCCAAGTATTTCGCTGCCAGTGTTTTTAATTTAACGTACACGTATAATTTTGTTTGATACACTTCTATTATGCTAGTTCATACCGTTCACAACATTTAAGTTTCTTTTATACTAAACCTTAACTGACAAAGAATAATTATTTTCTGATACATGTTGCATATGTTTATAACTTTTGTAAATTTTTATATCCTTTATGTAATTTATCTCTCTCATCCTTTCACTCTCTCCTTCAACTTTCGCAGGTTTTTCGCACCCCTCTTCCCTTTGTGGGTGTTTTTCTGCTGTGGAAACATTTTTTTTGAGATAAAAGAATAGGGTTTTCTCCACAAAACCACTCTGTCTTTCCTACCGTTCACAACATTTAAGTTTCTTTTATACTAAACCTTAACTGACAAAGAATAATTATTTCCTGATAAATGTTGCATATGTTTATAACTTTTGTAAATTTTTACATCCTTTTTGTGATCTATCTCTCTCATCCTTTCACAATCTCCTTCAACTTTCGCAGGTTTTTCACACCCCCCTTCCCTTCTCATTGTTCATTGTTCTTTTTGATGTAGAAATTAAATTATGGTAATTTACTATAACTGTTAATAGCCAGTATGCTGAGAAGGTGCAAAATGACCTCAGCTGTCGAGGCACCTATCAAAACTACTACTACTACTTCGTGGGTGTTTTCCTGTACTGGAAACATTTTTTCTGTGATAAAAAAATCAGTTTTTTTCTTCAACAAAACCATTCTGTCGCTCCTTCCTTTACTTCGATTTCCGTTTTTCTTCTTAAATATGTAAATATTGTAATTTAAATTTCTTAAATGCTATATACTCATGCTTGTGTATTATCTTGACAAGGGTTAAATCGAAGATGGGACTCTTTAGTCCCAATTTCGCCCAATAAAAAGACGTTTGTATTGTATTGTCCGTTTGATAAGTTAACTATGATTGTACGAAGACATGATAAATTGACTTGTATATGGAAGATAAAGAAGCAATCTTCTCTTTAAGCAAGATATATTTGTGAGGCTTCTATGTACATTCTGCAACAGTAATCATGCCTAATTATTTAAAGCTGCTCGTATCAACTCTACCGGCAGACAATTTGAATTGCTGTAAAAAAGAGAGATGGAACAAATTGGATAACGGTATATATTGAAATTTGTGGTAATGTTCCGAAAACATGATATGAGAGTTCATGTCGATACCCATGGTTTTAATTGTTTTTATATAACTCAAAGTTGGATGGAAGAAAACGCGTATATTATGAGAACCTGGCCCACGAGCCACAAGTTACCAAGGTTTCACTCCTAAGAATCAATATATTTTTCTACTTTTACTATCACTAATCTCATGAAGTGGATGTATTTATTTATGCAATTTCTGTTTTAGTTCACTCATTAATAACCCAGATGAAACTAAACCAGGAGATTTAACTGAAGACGACGCTTCGCCGATCGTAACTGACTCAGGACCTACTCTTCAGGCACGGTGAGTATGAACCCAAATACGCCGCCAATGATGAAAGGAAGAATATCATGAAGATTAAATTAATGTCTTCGAAAAACTTGCGAAATAACTTCCAGGATGTCGTAGAAATACATAAACTAATAGGCTTTCTTCCGGATTCCTGGGATCGTGACAGCCCGAAGTGTAAATTCGTATAGCAAAGATCGCTTGGGTGCAGTTAACGTTTGCCACAATCTTTGATAACTGAAAAGCTATTAGGCATTTATAGAGACACAAAATTCATTTCATACGTCGATATGTTNAAAAATGATTCATTCAACCCAGGGCTGAAAACAATTAGCCGTACAAATCAATGAGAAAATAACTTGAATTAGCACATTATATATCAAACCATAAGCCAGCCATCAGGTGATGAACTTGCTACTCGATACCGGTCTTGTGATGAAGAATTTCTTGCACAAAAACATTCATGATATTAATATATTTCATAAGGGAGTTTGCAGAGTTATTTTCTTACTTTCTTCATGATATAAAGACCCTCAGAGTGTCAACTTTGTCGATCTACTCTATTAAAATCTACCTACATCAAATAAAAACATTACACTTCTGCCGATCCTTTTTGGATTGCCTTTCACCACAACAAAATTTTTCTCAAACAATCACCATTATTGCGCAAATATCAATTTTTTCCCCTATGTAACTACTGCTTCTTGAGCAAAGAAGTTTGGTTAACAAAATGCAAAAACCACATTAGAGATACTTCATAATATAGAAGTGATAGTACGTGTTATACAGTAGCAAACGTAAGGAAATATGTGGGAACTTGGTTACATTGATTGGATGGAAGAATATTTTAACCAGCAGAATATTCAAACAAGAATGTTGGGGAGAATGTTTGGGTTGATGAGTGGAGAGGCATTGAGGTAGCCTCGATGCAGAAAAATAACAGCAAAGGAAAAAGAAACAGCACCACTCTAACGCCTCTAGCATATTCAGCGAATAAATTTCGCAATACTTCCAATGTAAACAGCGCAGAATTAGGAGGAAACGCGGGTAATTTTAGGCCGTCTAAATTCCCTCCCATAGCTTCCTTTGTCCAAGATGCAATGAAGCCTTCATTGCATTCCCGTGTTCTTCGCAAAGTGAGCATAACTCACACGTCGTGTTTCCTCCGCGGGTCCTCGCCCCACGCACTTTGTCATCTCTCGCCCTGGGCCCCAAATACGCCGTTTGCAAAGCCGCTCCTCCTTGCGGATTGTGAAAAATGGCCGAAAAATATCTCGAGAGATGAAATTTTATCCTGCTTTGACGTTGATATCCGTCGGAAACGTTGGATACGTCTCGCTTTTTAGTCAACTTCGCGATGTTGGAAAGAGACTTATGCGTTTATTTGTCGCTCTATGTTTGCATGCCTCGCGATTAATTTTGAGCAGAGGGTGCGCTTTTCTCTGTGTGTGATTGTCCATCAAAAAGGACTTTCTGTCCATTAAAATAATCCACTGAACAAATTCCTTTCGAGCAATTACATGTATCAAATCTTCTCCGATTTTCTTATTTTATTCTTTTATTTAAGAGTTTATTATTTTTAAATGACTGCAAGGTAAAATGTATCCCGTCACATTTTTCTTTGCTCTGTTCCAGAAATCAATGTTTAACTCACCGATTTTTATTACATTTTCATACATTGGTGATTTACTTTGTTTGGAAAAGTTTGGGAATTTTAAATTTTGGGAATGATGTATCATTATTATACAACAGATTTCGATATTATTTGTTTGTTGGCCTTAAGCTCGACTTGGACGTTCACGACAATAGGGTAATGCAGTTTGAATTGGTAAATTGAATTCTTTATAATTATCCGGGAAATTTATTTATATGCCAGACCCTATATTCATAATAAACATATATAGTTTCATGTGAGTTATGTTTATAAATTGAAATTCAATCGCACCATGCCCTAAGGTCTAAATTTCTCATTTAGGACTTGCTAAATCGGCGATTCTGAGAATGCTATATTTTCTAATGCGAATAAACAAAGCTACTGTCATTACGATAATCGGCTAGTATTGGAATTTGAAAAATAATCTTATTTTTCTACTGCTAACCTTCTACGTGTATTTGCCGGTCTTTTTTGATACAAATGTATTTAACGTTTTTATTTAAATTGGTTGTTATTGATAGAGAGAAAGTGATCGCAGAATTCTTGCTGAACAAATTCATCAAAGATGAATAAAACATGAGATTGTAGAGTGGCTATTATATCTTGGCTCGTAGTGTGAGAAAATCTTTGGCCACTCTAGTATGCTTATTTATTCATTGATGTTTATAAACTATGTACACGTCTTGGATTCGTATACATTTTTGTTTTCGCTTTATAGAAAAAAATAATCATGAGTATGTTATTAAGGTTGTCAATTAATCGTTAATTTTTAATTTTGAACACTCATAAATTTATAAATATCGGTAGTATTAAGTAAAAATAGATTTCACATTGAATTAAATGTGTTAGTCAATAATCATTGTCAACACGAAAAGAGTAAAATGAATAGATCGGAAATAAAAATACATTCTCTCGATACCTACTCTCAAATGCTTGATTTTCCATGCGCCTGAACATTTAAGCTTTGTTAAATCCATATTTCAAGTCTCCTATCCTGGTAGCGTAAAATGATTGATTTCCTTTCAAAATCCAATCCTCGACGATGATTTTGGCTATTTTTATCACGATCAAAATTGGAATAACCTCTTCATTGTAGGACTAAATTCTACTAAAGCGTTTGAAGGATGCATGTCGCATTTTTTCAATGCATAGAAGTAGGTCAAACTGTCGATTAGCCGTGATTTTACGTTGTGACAAACAAATTAAAAGGGGAATCGATGACGGATATGCCGCTGTCACATGGAGGAATCCTTCCTTTTATCGGGAATGTCATATTTCAAGGGCGAAATGCGTTTGAAAGGAAGACAGAAGAGCAGATGAGGTATAAAAAGAATCCAATAACCACGAAATGGATATTGCTGGCGAAACCAAACTGAGGAATATACTGCATGAGCCTCCTTTTATTGAATCCACGACAACGCGATTCGGCTCAAAACGACCGACCCATCTCGGTAAATATATCCTCTAAATAAATAAGAAGATCCTCCAAGAAATGGCATTGATTCGCGCGAATTACGACGAAAACGAGACCCGGGGAGCGTAAAACTACACTCCAGACGAAATTTCTGGGCCAAATTTTTCGCAATACACGCGCCATATTACGAATATCGCCAAAGCAATAATTTGGTATGCAGAAAGAGCCCTTTCCGTTTTCAGAGGAACAAACAACCGCCTCTGAATATTAAGGGAACAAGAAGGGATCTCGAGGAAAAAAGAGGTGGAAATAATAACGGAAGGAAGCGGGGACTTTAGGAGTATTTTGAAACCCTCGCCTTCCCCCTCCCTAACGGAATTAACATTATCCGGCGTGAAATTGGATGCAGGTGCCTTAATGAAGTGCAGAGGGGAAGGCGGCGAGCTTACGGTGAAGAAGTGGTGGCGAAGTGAAAGAAAAGCGTGGAAAATCAAAGGGGGCAAGCTCTGCGTGGGAGAGACTGTATGTAGTGAGGAAGGAAGGTGAAGAATGAGATGAAAGGGAACGCATGAGGAGGGTGGGTTGGAGGTTCTGCAAAGAAAAAAGCCCCCGCTATCCTTATTGAAATTCATTCAAACGTTCAGAGCACTGGAAAAAGAGAGAGCTCCTTCTCTCCGAAAGTCCTTTTATTTTCCTTTAAATTCATCCAGAAGCCGAGTTTTTTGGGGCGCGAAATGTTAATAACAGAGCCTTGATGGCTAAATAATAAGTGGGCGTTACGAGGCCTTAGGCATTCTGAGATATTTTCCTCGAGAGGACTCTTTTTGTCGTCGACTTCTGTAGATAAGTGCGGGAGGAGCGAAATTGCGAGCGAGGGATATCGCGGGACATTCAGGATAATGAGACGCCGTGAGAAAGGAAGCTTCGAAGTCTTGATATGAATCGTCGATCAGACGTACTTCTTCGTTCGTGCTTCCGTAAGTACGTTAAAATTTGGAATTTTTTGACAATATGTGGAATTCTCCAGAAATGAAGGTCATCATTAGGTGAACAAAACCGGGTGTTATTTCCAATTTCAGATGAAATTTTTTGAAGAGACTCAAAAATGAAAAGGAATAAGGAATGCAATTCCAGATGATGGATAATAGAACGCAGAGGATTTATAGAGAGAAATGAATTTTTTAACACCAAAGTTATGTACTGAGCGCAAAGATTAATTTATTTACTCGTTAACGTAAAACTTGACGAGTACGGTAATGATTCCAGAGGAAAGGGTAATTGTACAACAGAAGGAGTCATTATGAGAATGGTATTGAAAAATAACCAGATTGAGAAATTCAGCGCGAATAGAAATATCCATGATGACGTTAGTTGTAAGCTTCAAATTAGGAATGATTGTTTAAAAGTCATCCTCAAGCAATCGATTTAGGCTATCCATCTCAGCGTAAGGCTATCCATCTCAGCGTAGAGTTAAAAATCAACGATAAAAGCGACCAATTTTAAATTGTGACGACTTGCCCGCAAGGCTGTGAGTTGAGAAAGGTTCAGTATTTATATTCCTGCACGAACGAACTTATATTCAAAATCCTTCGTGTTTTCAAACAAAACAGAACATCGTCATAATCACGATATCGTAACTATGCATTTCTACAGTAATCACCAATAAAGATCTAACGAAGGTGGCTCGTTGAAAACTTTAACCTACGTCATCTTTCAGTTCAAGCGGTTCGACTTCTTTTCTTTTGGGTAATAAGATAAACGGCACAAAAGCAGGCGTTACTTAGTTGTAGTTACAAGCACAGAAAAGATCCAGGAAAACAAACGTTTACTAGACCACAAGAAAAGATATTACACTATTACTATTACTCTATATAAGAAATTACATGTAAATACACATGTGTAATAGCACAAAGTGTAATTTCTTTTTTTGTGGTCTAGTGAATGTTTGTCATAATCGAACTTTTTCGGGTAATAAGATAGATAAAAAAATTATTCGGCTCAGATGTTAATATTAAAAGATCTGCTCTGGAAAAGAATGATATTATGTTTAGTAGCTATTCTACGAGATATATAGTTAGTAGTTTAATATATATTTAATTAGGTACATAATTAGTTTGCTTTTTTATAAATTATGATTTTATTTTCATTTAAATTCTGACTTTCCTTTGTTTTGCCATTGTTTCTAAAGATCTGATTTACAGTGCTTTAATCCGTTCAGTAGGCATACAATTTTCATTTTTTGGCCGCTAAATCAACTAGACTGAACCGATGATTATTTACGTATTTATAAAGTTTATTTTACGCGTGCACTAACTTTAAAAACCTAATATGATATTAGTGTAATTTGTTACGTAGAAATAGCCGCTCGTAAGAATACTCCCAGGAAACATTTCACCGCTGAAGTTTCTGCGATTTTTACTCACGAAATTAATTGTCCTCCTCAGATGGAAAGGCATGAGACAGAAAAGTGATTAAAGAATGTGGGGAAGGGAACGCTGACATTTATCGACAGACTTATCGCATTTTCATTGGGGAAAAAAGGCGGAAGAAGATGGATTGAGGTAAAAGAAGAAGATGGGTGACATGTCGATAAGGAGCGGATTGGATATTGAGAAAGTGGAGTTAGCGGAAGAAGGGGAGAAGCAAAGAGGGAGAGAAAGACAAGTAGCAGCAAAATCAAAGGTATCTCTTATCTTGCAAATGCGCGCATTAGGAGACTGGCTCATTTAGCTTTTCCAGGTCATGGACTAAATGGCATTTAATTGAAGCGAAATGGGCGAAATTAAATTGATGGGGGAATTCGGAAGAATGATCTCGGATGATTGCTATGAAGAAGGATTTGAACTAGTGATTAGGAAGGGGAAGAGATCTTCCGGGGGATAAGAATTCTCTTCCGACGTCCACAAAACTCTCTCACCTCCTGGAATGCCCCTAATGTGCGCATATCCGCCAACGCGGGTGTATTTTTATTCGCGATGAATGACAAGGAATTCTCCACGGAAACTCTTTGGGAAAATCTGTGTAGCTGGTGGAGATTGGGAACTTTTCCGTACGTTCAATTTGTCTCAACTCCGCATCTGTTCGCTAACAGTTCGGCAACGCGAGCCTATTAAACTACCATTCCTCTCCTCAGTGGTGAAACTAGGAGTAGGTCAGGGCATTTATTCAAATTATGGCATTTGGGTCAAATTCGCGCTTTTCATTGGGAAATATAATTTATGTGCGCAGACCACAATGTATGGAGGCTGAAATGTGAAATCATTACAATGCTTCATTAAAATTCTCTTATCGTCGCAAAAGTAATGCAAGTGATTTAATGGTATCTTTAATCATTTCAGGTTGATTACAACGTGTGCATTGAAAAAAATAATGGATTTTCAAAATGAGTTAATGAGGATAAATGTGCATCTCCTTTCGAATTCACTGACCACATCAATTTTTTTACATTTATATATATATATANATATATATAAGTTTTAAATATGTTTACAAATGATAAGTACAAGTACGCTTTATAAGTGATAAGTACAATAGAAAATCTGCAAATATCAGAAATTATGGCATAAAAAAACTTATAACAAATAAAGTTTAAATAAAAAATGATATACGTAAATATCTTAACTCTAATTGCACAATATCACAGCAGAACAGGAACTGTAATAAGTAAAAGAAGAGAATGCAATTGAAGAAGTTGAGAGAATAAAGAAGAAAATTATACTAATTATGATAACTTTGGATATTCTAGTTAAGCTAATTTTTTCAAGGCGAAATAGTAGAACTAAACACTGATTTGCTCAAAACTTGGTGATATCTTGGATAATCATAAAGTTGTTCAGAATGCCTCTCAATAAAATGCAATTACTCAGTTTATGCCCTTTATCTGATTATGATTCCATAATTTTATGGAGTTTATGTCAGTTTTATGCATTATTCTCCTTTTCAAAAAATCAAACAGTCATGAGTTAATCAACTAAGTATCGTACGTAGATTTAATGGCCAAATTTCACTTCTGGCGCACTTGAATATTATGAGACTATAGATACAGAATACAGTTTTAATTAGCTATTTTCTATAACTCCCTCTAAGTTTTACTTGCAAAAATTGTTCACCTGAGCTATTTGAAAATATCCTCAGATATATAGCCTAATAATTTTGGGGAAAACCTCTCCTGAACAAGCTTCTAACGAGAAATACAAACATTTGATAATGAGGTTATTGTATGTTAATAATTTTTCCACGCTGTTAATATTTTTTGATTATTCTTGTACCATATATAATATATAAATTACAGGTTATAATTGGGCTCCCGGATAGCCAAGTGGGCAACGCGTTCGACTTCGGCGAAAGCGGTCCCGGGTTCGATTCCCTGTGGGGGCCTACGCGCAAAATGACCAGTCGAAGCACTTTTAACAATACTATACTACTACAGGGTACAATTTGAGTACTACTGAGCCATAATTCTACGTTAAATTTCTACGATTTCTACGATTGAGTATTCTATACCACGATATACATATATCCTACGGCGATAAAATGTAGTATATGGAAACGAAGAATACCAAGGTAGAAAATTTTAAGAAACAAATGGTATCACAAAAATGATACGATGGTACGAGCTCCAGCAAAGACAAAAGCTAACGCTATGCTTCCAAGACATTCAACGGCGAAAAGGCGTAGCTGCAAAAAATTGCAGGTGATTAACTTTTTGCTCCGCCGAGTTAGATGATGATCTTCTTCCCTCCACAATTAGGTATTACCTCTACTCCCGGTCTCATCTATTATCAGATCTTTCTCTCCCTCTATCTTGCTTCCCTAGGGTTATATAATTGGCTTAGAAGTGTCCTGCGCCACGCTCTCTTCATAGTCGTGACGTTATCTTCTATACTCTTCTTATTGTTCATTAAAATGAAGCGTGTCCTATTTTTTGCTTTCATGTCCATTGTTCCCAACCTAGGTGGGAGCAATTCGATATGATATAGCTCCCAGCCTATGTGTATCTTACATCTCAAGATGCTCAATTAACCGGTTTTCAGTAGATTATACGTGCAGGATAATCACACAGCAAAGAAAATAACACAGAATGGTTTCTTTTTATAATGATAATAATATAGATTTATGTTATGTTTTTCCGCTGCTTGTACAGTAATTTTTAACTGCAGATTCTATCCGTAACTTTGTAGTTGGTTGAATGGGCTTACTTAAAGTTTTCCGAAATGTTCGCAGATGTTTTCTGTTATTATTATATGTAATTTGGAAAAAAACTTGTCCCTACAGATTGAGTTTTGACGTTATATCTTATTTACGCCTTAGTTTTGCATTACTTCGGTGTTCACGAAGAAATGCGATAATGGATATCCTCCGTTAAATTTTATATTTCATATACCACATCTCTTATTTTCTGTACTTTGTGTTTCTGTTCTTTCCGTATGTATGTAAATTTATTATTTTTTCAGGCTTGTTGCTGACAGTTTACTTTTTCTTGTTTTTCCACATTCTTATTTAAGTTGCTACTGACGGTAGGTTTTCGCAGGTTTTTCACGCTCGTGGGGTTTTATTTCTTTCCCCCGAAGTTCAGACTTATTGTTAGGTTTATTTTCATACCCACATAATATTTCATTTCCTTCATTGATTTTTCTTTTTTGTATCTCCAAAAAGATCTCTTTCTCTCAAATATTCAATTACAAAGGGTTAGATGTAAGAAGGAATTAGGAAGTCTCAATCTCACCCTTCAATAAAGAGGTTTTATTTTTATTATTAATTATTTTCCCCGAACTTTTCAAGGATATGGGATGTTGGTGTATATACGTGCAAAGTGTGCACCACCTGCCAGATGCCGAAAGGGGACCTGCAAGGTTTATACGGAGATGTATATAACTCTAAATAAAGCTTAAGATACCATACTTTCAAGAATGATGTTTGTGAATGATAGCTTACGCCAAAAGTTAAGTAATCCGTTAAATTAAACAAGTTTTGGTGTAGCTACAAAGGCTTCCAAGTTTGTACGTTTTCCTCAGGACGAATCTGAGTTAAATGTCGCTCTTTGTTAACCTCTGCGAGAGTGTCGAGCTGCCGCCTTCCGATTTTTAAGGATTACTAAATGATTTTAGTCGCATCTGAGATCATCGGAGCATGAAAATAACTCGTTGAGTTGCGACTTCTGAAACTGTTGCTGGCGTATCCACCAAAGCGGCGCGATTCCTGGAGGATGCTGACTTACGCGAGCATCCGACGCGAAAGAAATGGAATCTTACTTAAGGCATTATATATGCTCTTGACTGCGTTGTCTCCGGATGCAAGGAGTGCAAATACATCATGAAAGGAGCGAAAGGCGAGCAATATTCTCTCAAGTAACGTAGCGGTGCGGTGTCTCAAGGAGTAACTGCTGTTGTGCTGTTATCTTACACGGAAACCGAAACATGTGAATGAGTAACTAATAGCATACGGTTCTGGTCCTTAACGAGATTGGTAGTGAGGGACCGATTTCTCGAGAGCACGATAATAACTTTATGGTCCATGATGCGACATGCGTTGAATAGAAGATTTTTACAAAGGCTTAATTCATTTACTATATTCAGAGAAAGTACGTTTATGGAAGATGTAGCCGATATTATGCATCTTTCCTGTCACATAAACGTTTCTGATACCGCGAGAAAAATCGAAGAAATAGATGCTAGAAACTAGTCGTTTCAAAATTTATTCTTTCCGCGAAACACATGCAAAAGTAATTGATTGGGGAAGTAAAGTGACGGAGCATGACGGTCCCTCCCCCGCTACAGGCCGAAAGACGGCTTGCGGGGTACATACATACGATGTATGTAGACACAGATGTGCTGGTTTGAGAAACGTTGCTGTGACGATATTTTTTTCATACTTTATTCATCATAGGAAGCGGATACATGTGAAAATAATTTAAACAGTTCTAAATCTTCCAATGACTATTTCACTCTACGAATGTGAGCAGTGTAAAATTTTCCCTTTTGAAAAGTGAAGGCCGTAGATCTTTGGCTAACATGCTTGAATACACAATGAACATGCTTGAATATATATAAGTAATATCATATCCCGTTGAATAAAAAGTGCGAGTAAAGAAAGTTTGAAATAGTAACGAAAATAAGAGATATAATCAAATTGTCCGTAATAATGAACTATTGGTAACCATATCCGCCCATTTCCAAAACATATGGAGCAAAATATTTGTATGAATTTCAATGGAGCGGGAACTTCCAGAATTCTGGAGTTCGCATAATAAATCATGAAGTTTAATGTTAGCTTGTCCGCAAAAACCTTGTACTCATTTCCGTGCGGGAAGCACCACCAGCTCTAAAAATGTTATTTCCGACCATAAACAGAAATGGAATGCTTTTCCATACTATGAGGCTGTGAACGCGTATTATGGGATGGAATGTTACAAGACTACTCAGCCTTCTGTTCTTTATGTGCCATTTTATCATCCTCAAGTTCTTCTTGTAAACCTCCTTCATAATAGATAGATTGTTGTAAATCATAATTTCAACGCCATAAAATCGTGGCAGGACGCCATCAAGAGAAATATAAATATTTTTGTAAGTGTTTTATTTTTAAATAAATATGTGTATATATTTTTTATTTCACAAGTGTTAGAAAGGTTTACCAAAAATTAATGTTTCTAATGATCCATTGTCTTATTAAACACCCTTAGGTTAAGGACTAGTTTCCTCTGATACGCCAATTGAATCATCGGTGTATTCAAAATCGATTTAGAAATAAATACGATTTGTACTCTTTCCCCAAAACATGTATTTAAAGAATAAACACGATCAGGTTTCGACGAGTGATCGTCACCCCACCTGATGACGATCTTCGCCTGTAATCGTCATCAGGTGATGATGATGATTACTCGTCGAAACCTGGTCGTGTTTATTCTTTAAATATGCTTTTTGTGGAAAATTCAAAATCATATTTACTTCTACGTGATGGACTTCCACAAGACGTCGCCTGATATTGTGAATTAAAATCGATTTATTTTCGAAAAGTGATATTAAATTATTCCTTCATTATTTCGATCGCAAAGTATAGGTAACCATTTCGGAGAATCTTCTTCCAGTATTCTTTGAATTTTTTTCAGATTCTATCTGTATATCCGAAAGGAATCCATTTCTCAAACGCTTTAATTTATTAGTCATTACATTTAAGATGCTATCTTTCCTATACTTTCCTATATAAGTCAGTGGTCGCCAACCTAGTCCCCACCTCCCACTAGCGGACGTTTCAAGTTCTTATATGAGATGTATTTCCTAGATGATATAAAGCCACAGTATAGGTCCACAATGAGTGAATCTTCGTAATTACGGAAATATAAATACACTTAGAAAGAAAGGCCACGAAAATGTTTTTCATGGAAAAGCGTTCCACAGCTACATGATACCCTGCAAGCAACCTTTCGGTGTGCGGCAGGGGGACTAAAAAACCGAGCGTATGAGGGAGGTACTTATTTAGCTTATTATTATCGCGTATTGTTTATTATTTATTATCCGTATTGCCGAAAGAATGAGTCCTTAAAACGACTTTTCCTCGCATCTATTTCTCTTATTTTACGCTCATTGTCTGATCAACCGAAGTATGTAGCAGAGGGTTCGCGTAATACCGGTTAAGTCTTTCGTAAAAGTGTTCTCTGAACTTAACAAGTAATCGCAGCCTAGATTCTAATTCCCATTCCCATTTCTTTCAAGGATTCCCAACCGGTATCTGAGAGCATTTACTTAAAGCTTGCTTTTTCACCGTAGTGTTTTTGATCAGAACTCACCGCCTTGCGCTGTGCTTCCTCGATTTATAATAAGATTTTTATAAAAAGCAAAGGGATAAAGGCATTTGTATAACAATATACAAAATGTTCGCATATTTTCTCGTTAAATTGTCCTTTCTCATTACAATTCATTAGAAGACAATATTTCTGAAAATTAGTTTTGTATTTTATACCCGCACTCGAGGAAGACACCAATTTACATATTCATGTTTCACTCGAATTTTGTAAAAAAATTGCGTATAATTATTCCTATATATCAGCTTTAGCGTGATTACTTCCATGGGCGCTGAATTAAGTAATTAGGTCATCGGTAGCGGAATCATACTGTAGGAAGGTTGGCGGTAGGCAATAAAGTAACCACTACTTTAAATTGAACATTTTGCACATTGAAAAATCTGTAAATAAATATTTTAACTCATTCATAATGTTCATAACTTCTCCTCAATCCAGATATACCTCCTCCGCAACATTTCAGATTTGTCTGATTAGATAGAAACATGATACGAAAACTATCTTACAAGTATTTTAACTGTAAGGAGGAAATAACTTAGCATTTTCGACTCAATTTTCTAAGATCTTTTAGAATTGAGAGCGTCTCAAATTTTGAAGAAGTCAAACGTAATTAAATTTTTGTGGGCTTGCGTCTGTCTATCAGGTTTTTCACAAGTTTTAACATTTTTATTCTTCCATATTAATTTAGACTGGCGATTTTCAGAAAGGCTAAAATTAAATTCCGAGGCGTGGAGGAAGACTGATATATCTTCTTCCATTCGAAGGAAGTTCGCGAAAGTTTGCCGCAGTTCTTCTTTGAGGGTTATGATTACAAGGAAAGATAAAGTTCGGTATAATTTCCCCAGAGCACTCAGTGATTGTTCGCATTATCTTCCAGAGATAAATTTCGAAAATTCAAAAACTGTTCTGAATCGAAAAATTTCTGGCCGTGTTCCCATGTTAATTTCGATCTTTTTAAATCTTCTTACTACGATACTTCGTTATTCTTTGTCTATTGTTTTCTTCGTAACCGTTTCTTGTTTGCATACTGAAGATATATTCAGCAAAAGCTGGATAATATTCCCTGATGTAATATATGTGCATATGATTATAAGAAGAGTTATTTAGTGAAGCGTTGGTTAAATTATTTCCGCTTTCCTGTTAACCTCACATTTCCTTTATTTCCACCGACCTCGACTTCAATGCCTCTGAAATGTATTAGACAGTAATCAGAAAAATATTGTCAACTGAAATGACTATTCACATCTACATATGTACCCTGCAAGTCACCTTTTTTATTACTGAGCGAATGGTGTAAAGGAATATTTTTTTATTGAATTTTTAATAATATTTATAATATCATGTATCGTATGTTTTATATATTTCGGTATTTTTTATACATCTATAATGTTGATAACCGGTTTTGGGTAAAACAGATATTACTGGCTCACGTATATTTATTTCTCCAATGGAATTCCACGAGATGTATTATTCAATAATTTACAGAATACATTAGGAATCGAAAGAAAAAGCATCTTCTGTGAAATAAAATCACCTTCTGTGTGATACATTTTTCTTGTGCTATTTTATCAATGAGATGTCAATTTAAAGAAATTATCTACTTACATTGTTTATGCTTATGATCTTATTCCATTTTTCAAAAGCGGTTCGGAGTTCGATTCCCGTTGGGGGCTCACGGGCGAAATAACCTTAGATGCCGTAGTACTTTCAACGGTACTACTCTACTTACCGAAAAGATTTCAGAAGGAAGTTCATTGAGAAATAACACGCTCGTAGTGTTAATACTTTAACGAAAGAAATTGGGAATGAACGTAATACCACAAACATCATGAAATCGTATATGAAGGTTTTTCTAAAACATATATGAAAGTCATTGGACGAATAGTTGATAATAATATCTTAATATCTGCAATAGATGAAAATTCTCTTCCTAACGACATTATAATTATAAATTGATCAAAATTACATATATAATCAGGATTTGTAGAGTAAATAATAGGCTAAATATTACTGTTTTTTTAACATAGGATTTCATCGTACATACATCATGTCATTTTAAATGCAGATTCTTAAATATTTCCAACTGTTTAATAATTTCTATAACATTAATGATGAAAATTTCAAAGACATTTTGGTTTTATCTCTTACTAATAAATGACTTTGGGAGTATGTCTCTGATAGCATGAAAAATATTTCTTTGCCTTTTGGAGTTTTCTTACGACCAAATTATTTTAAATGCAAACGTTCATGCAGTTACGTAGTATTCCTTCTTATCACTAACTTAATCTTAGGTCAAACTCATAAATATGGATATACTCAACGATATTTTGTAATCTTTCTTAGGGCTCTCTCTTAAAATATTAGATGATTAACTTTTGAGGCGAAATTTTATTTCTTTTTATCCGCAGCTGTTTAATCAGACTTAGTGGAAGGTGATACTTTTTTATAGATTTTGCTATATGTTTTCATGGATTTTCTCTGGATAATATCTCCTGCAATATATCTTTCCCAGTAGCCTTATCATTCTCGCATCTCTAATGGGGAGGGAAATATTACGCCGCGATAAGAAGCTTGACAGAATCTCATCAATTTTCAACTTCCAGTCTTAGCCAACTTGGAAGATTTCTGAACCTATCTTTATTAAGGAGAATACATAATTCCATTACTCAAACACTTCCTTCCTTAGCTACTGAACTGACAACTTTACGCTGGCTAGATGAAGCTCGATATTCATGCGCGATGGGTTGCGGAGTTTCCCCTGCTTAAAACTATGCCAACACTTCACCGGCAAGTTCCTCGTACACAAGGATGCTCATTTCGCCCGAGGCCATTTTTCTACCAAGTACCCCGTAAACACACTTGCGTGACCTTTCCATAGATAATAAACTAGTTTTGGAAATTTCAAAATGATTAATGGATTAGTTTGGATTAATTTATGTATGTTCTAAAGATTCTTGAGAAATTGAAAAATTCCGCTTTCATTTCATCCAGGGAAAATTTTTCAATCTAGTCATACGTGAATCTATTGATGGGATTGCTTCACTCTAAGTAGGTGAGTTTTCGTAAATTTACATTACATAACTATATGTTCAAGAGGTCAATAGATCTGGATCAGAGCGAAATTGGATTTAATTAATAACGTTTGAAGTTAACTCGAAGGACGTATACTAATATTTCGTCTTAAAATATGATGGAATCAAGTTCATCCAGTGAAACATTTCGTTGAAAAATAAAACTTCTCTTTTGATACCTACAATCTTATTTTATCTGCACTCAGATTTAGTCGTTATATATTAAATGAATTACAGGAAGCGCACACTTTACGTATTTGCTATTCAAGCACGGGGAGGTATCTAGGCAAAATACTAGGATGGAATTGGATAATTAAAAAAAAACCACTTTATTGACAGCATGCAAAACTTTGAATGATATTTAAGTTTATTTACGAAAGCGATTTGCTACTTGAAAATAAGAGCTGTTTCTTTGAATTTTTTCAAGCTACCTCTACGTAATGTGATTAGAGAGTTCTTTAATGCCAAATTTTGTTCTTCTGCTGTACATTACGGAAGCCCAAAAAATTTTAACTGCACTTACATTTCATCCCAAATCAGTTTTCCCGAAATACTCGCAATTTTTTATCCTTTCTAGCTACTTATTAGCGAAATTGATTTGTCGAGACTCTTTGGACTGTCTTTTCAATGCTAAAAGATATTAAAAGTAAGATGATTAATTTTTGAGTTGTAATACTCGAATTTTTATCAATTGAAGGTATACCCAGTTACTCTGTAAGTTAACAATACGAAAAGAGATTATACTTAGAAAGAACTCCGTCTCTCTCGTCTTTCTTATTTCGTCAATGGATTCATTGCTATTTCTAATTGACTTCTTAATACATTCACCGTCAGTTCGAGTGTTATTCTTTCAGAATCCTATATTGATGATCTATTCATGCAACTCAGTGGAAATAAATGTCATCCCTCTTATTTTCTCCCCTACCCATTTTGCAGGGCTTTCTTCCGTAGTATTTTCAGGTATCCCATTATAGTAGAACTTTATAAAAGAAATACCACTCTCCGGAGCTCAATAAGACCTCCATTACAAATCTTGATGTTTCTTTTTCGTAGAAGATGATTCAAGACTTTGCAAATAATCCTTTATCATTCGAGTCCGTAGAAGATAGCAAAGAAGTGAAGATTATTTTTTAACTGCGAAATATACCAGGCAGGGTCCTGCTAGGTCTAGTCATATTAAAGTAGTCGCCATTGAGCTGCACACTCTGGTCCAATGTGTCTGCCAGCCTTGGAAGAAGTGCTGGAAACCAACTTTCGTCTTCAGAAGTCCTTTTATTTACTTCGGTCCTGACGCTAAGCCGTTGGAAAGTAAATGATTCAGGCGACCACGAGACGTAGATTCTCGTGCTGTGGTAAAGTTTTTAAAAAAGTCGATTTATTGTTAATAAATTCATTCTAAACCGCAAATAAAAATCAATAGAATGAGCAGTACAATTTCGCTATGGAAACCACCCATCCCAATAAGGCAAATATAAGAATTAAATAACGAATATCGTGGGATTCGTCGCGAATGAGGTGAGATCGCTTCAATGCTGTTTTTTATGTTAGGAATTCCGACTGTTGTCCCCTTGATTTCTGATGATATGATTATATAATGATTTATATAGGACGCAATTATTAATATAAAACTACACGAGATTTTAAATCCATTACAAATAAATAATAGAATGCTAAAAGAAATGAGTAAAGTTTTCATCTCTCCCTGAAATTAATATACATATTTTTCATCATAAATTAATATCCTATTTTGATTCATTCATTTGTTGTTGCCATAGTTATATTGTCGTTAGAAATTATTTGTGATATCGTCATAGTAAGGGAATGAACGCGTAAAGGATGGAATCCTAATACATACAAACTCCTTAAAAACCACAGAAGTTGTAGACGAGAAGAAATAACGCGAGGGTTCTTGACGCTTTTCAGTCTCCTCGTTCATTGAATTCGCAGTGAAAATAAATTAATTCGCTCCTTTAGCACCCGTGTATACTGAAAGCGGATCTTGATTGCTCTTCATGCTCACGAGGGGGTTGTTGCGGTGTCAGCATAATGAGGTATGAGAAATTCTCGGTAGAAATAGCTCCGATCAAACTGTGACACAAAGGAGTACACGGCTTAGGAATTCAGTTATCGATAACAAGGGAGAGACAGGGTCTTCGACTTTGATGGAAGGAGACAAAAAGGGATTTGTTTAAGGGACGACAAGTTGGATAGAAGGTCCAAAGGAGCCCCGAAGGGACACGTGTTCCGAGAAGTTGCCATTCCCTTCAACCCTGTAAAGGGAATGGAGGGACTTTAGATGTTCGAAGGTGTTGCGGAATGGACATTCTTAGGACACTTCCAAATCGCCCAAGGCTATAACTTCGGGGCGTGAAAAAAGGAAGTTTGACAAGTTCAAAGCAGAGGAAACGAATTTTCGGGGCATCGAATCGATCTTTCTCTTCAGATTCCCTTGACCTTTATCTTACAACCCAGATTTACCATAAATTAATAAAACTCAATTAAGTTAGTAAAATAAATGTTTTACGCAATGAATCTGGGAGTTATCCGTAATAATGCATTTTGGAATTAACGAGTATTAAAACTCGGAGTACGGACCTCGGGTCTCCGGAGACCCAAGAAATACATTTTCGAAAACAATTCCCTCAATTATTTTTTGCAGTAAATGAAAATCCACGTCTTCCTAGAGAATTGTATTTAGAATTAAAAATCTACAACAAAAGTTTACCTTAATTTAAATTAAAGGAATCACCGGACTGTATAGCACTAGGGTCTTCGGGGACTCGGTTCCGCATCCAACGTAGGGCAACTTTCATCGCTGTTATAACGGGGCAGTTCAAATAAAGTAAATTATAATACAAAGTAGTCAAACTAAATTCAAATTAACTGAACTGACTGACTAAATTTTATTTATTTTTATATTTTTTGTTTCATTCAATTATTAACCTTGAACAAAATATTTCATTTTTATTTCAATGTAAAATTAAGTCTTTTATTATTAGAATATAAACCATTTTTACACTATTTGTGTATAAATTGTTATCCTTATTCAGTATTCATTCATTTCTTTGCTCGATAGTAAATATTGTTACCAGAAATCCTCAGGTTTACCAGGTCCTCAGGAACCCAGGTCCGTAGTCGGCGTCAAGCCAGTGAGGTCCGCACTCAGAGTGTTTAGGAAAGGTGTAATACTTTACACGGTGAAGTCGTGCAACTGATTCCAAAGGAATAACAGGGTGAGAAATAGCGACATGACTAGGATTCTAACCCAGATCTCCACTTTCGATCTGGGTTCAAGCCCCAGTCATGTCGCTACTTTCACACTTGTTATTCATTTTGGCATTATTTTACGATGTTACACAGAAAACGAACGCAAAGCTTGAGGTCCTTTCACCATATCAATTTTTTTACTACAAATAATTATGTCAATAAATATACGTAAGGCAAGGATAATGACCTTGTTAAGTATTCTTCGTGTAAAAAAATCTGCTACGCACGAATCTGCCGCAGCTATCATTTTTTTTATCTCACGACCTATAAGACACATAACTGTCCATCCTTCGGGAAACTACTTTATTTTTCCATTGAAATGAAATACACTAATTCTCTCCTCAATTAAGATTTTCTTGAATTATAACTTTGTTTATCTTTACCGTCGAACCAAAGGCTTCGAGAAAAATGGGTCATGTAAGGATTTTGAGTTAGAAACTCTTTCCACTATTTTATCCAAACGAGGTTTCCATTATGAAAATTCAGTGCAAGGAATGCTTTATAGCCTCTTTCAACCATTCTCAATAGACAATCTGATAAATTCATGATGCTGTATCNTAGTAAATATTGTTACCAGAAATCCTCAGGTTTACCAGGTCCTCAGGGACCCAGGTCCGTACTCGGCGTCAAGCCAGTGAGGTCCGTACTCGGAGTGTTTAGGAAAGGTGTAATACTTTACACGGTGAAGTCGTGCAACTGATTCCAAAAGAATAACAGGGTGAGAAATAGCGACATGACTAGGATTCGAACCCAGATCTCCCACTTTCGACCTGGGTTCGAGCCCCAATCATGTCGCTATTTTCACACTTGTTATTCATTTTGGCATTATTTTACGATGATACACAGAAAACGAACGCAAAGCTTGAGGTCCTTTCACCATATCAATTTTTTTACTACAAATAATTATGTCAATAAATATACGTAAGGCAAGGATAATGACCTTGTTAAGTATTCTTCGTGTAAAAAAATCTGCTACGCACGAATCTGCCGCAGCTATCATTTTTTTTATCTCACGACCTATAAGACACATAACTGTCCATCCTTCGGGAAACAACTTTATTTTTCCATTGAAATTAAATACATTAATTCTCTCCTCATTTAAGATTTTCTTGAATTATAACTTTGTTTTTCTTTACCGTCGAACCAAAGGCTTCGAGAAAAATGGGTCATGTAAGGATTTTGAGCTAGAAACTCTTTACACTATTTTATCCAAACGAGGTTTCCATTATGAAAATTCAGTGCAAGGAATGCTTTATAGCCTCTTTCAACCATTCTCAATAGACAATCTGATAAATTCATGATGCTGTATCCGCAACCATATCGATTGCCTTCCTCTTTCACATTTATCATGAGCATTTTCCAACTCAGCATATAATGCCATCGATTTCGATTTCAAGTGATGGAGTATAAAAATAATACCTATTCATTCTTTTCCTCTCCGCAAATATTTTTCATTTTCTGCAAAAATGTAGAGATGAATACGTACGTATTACGATACCCATTTTCCAGCAATGACTGAGTTACGTTAGTCGTAATTTACGTAGTTCCTTTTAAATTATATTTCCCTCTCTTATCTTGGACTTTTTTCCACAAATGACAAACATCAACGCAATGGGGACTTTCAAAAATGCAATCCATTATTTTTCGATGACGCCAGCGTCAGATATTGCCACTGAAACCGTGTCATATTTCACTTTCATTTCCTTTTTTTTCCAACGCTCAGATCACTTTTACATGATTTTTTTGCGAAAATACAAAATCAATTCCGTAAATTTCAATATGAACGTCCCTATGGAGTATTCTTTTCAAAATCTCTTCTCTCGTTTGGCTGTTTTTATATTCCTTTTCCGCGAACGAACCGCGTAAAAACCAACCTGAATATGTATGGATGTCTATCTATTGTGGAATGAAAAGGACGCCGCCATGCCCTTGCGTTAAAATCCTTGTATAAAATACATTCCAGTTTATTTAAATCCGTTTAATTCAGAATGGCTGAAAGACAACCTTTTCTGCACGAAACGCAGAAGAAATGTATGAGGAAACATTAATTGTTTTCGTTTTATCGCTTGTACATTCGTGAGCCATTTATGAAGCTACATCCTTATCATAGGTTTTTTGTAGTTATAACTTTATCATATATCAATCCACTGTCTGTTTTTGAATCTCTCCTTTTTGACAATATTAGAAGCCCCCTATGAATAAATATTCTGAAACATTTTTTACAAAAAAATTATAAACTATAACAGATGCTAATTATGATTTCTTAATGAATCCCTACTTTTAAAACTCGATGAAATATTAAAACTTTCTTTGTCAACAAAACGGCAGATTTAATGAACTTTATTTTGCTTTTAAAAACTTTTGTCTTCCAAATAATCTCCAATAAGGTTCAGCAATTATGTTCGTTGCTGTATCACGAAGATGTGAAATGACTTTAAGTTGTTCTCTTTTACATGAAAAGCAATCCAAATCTTCATTCTGACTGGATATATCGCCATTTAGATTTACGAAGAAATTCGAACATTTTTGCCTTAAATTCCACTTTGGTATATGTACTTAGATTCTTCTGAATAGACTCAAGTGCGTTCTAGACGCGTTCTCTTTCTCTTCCTCATATCATCATTTGTTTATTCAGCAATATTTTTAAAATAAGAGAAGAAAAGAAATGGTTTAGTTTGTGGAAACTAATTTCTTCATTTGGAGGTTGGTTGAAAAAAAACACGTTAGGTACGGGAAAATACCCTTGTTATCCTAATATGATAAACTATATCATTTATCAATCACTTCCGCCTTCACTTTGTGGAACAACGTTCTAACACAAGATTGAAACAAGCTATGTCTTTATTCCACAAAAGATTAAAATTGGCCCCCGGATAGCAACCCGGAAGTGGGCAACGCGTTCTTCTTCGGTAAAAGCGGTCCCGGGTTCGATTCCCGTTTGGGGCCTACGCGTGAAACGACCAAAGCAGTCGAAGCAATTTTAACAATACTACGATTAAATTTGACACCTTTCAATTTTTTTAAATGTAGACATAGTTTGTTTTAATCTTGTGTTATATCATTTATTCCTGTTTCTAGTTAATATAAAAGAATTAGCGATATCAAAGTTAAACTTCTCGCGAAACTTCCTTTCTTTTGACCGTATTTCCCCAAATTTCCTTCCAGCATCTTTATCGTGGATATACTATACTATATCATACATTCGGTTCATTTCGCCCCACAACAAATCGTGACAACTAACTTTCTCGTTCGCCCTTTCACGGGCCTGAATTTCCACATAAATCGCTCTTGCCGGGAGAATTGACGAATAAATCGATTCTCTCCTAAGTCCCGTAAATTGCCCGACATCTAAGTGGATCAATCCGATAAAATATCGCGCTTCTCAAACTTTCTCGAGTCTGTCCAACTATCGATCGCGTTTTATTGGTCGGCGCGTTGATAGAATCCGCGCGATCAAAGAATTGATTCGGGCCATTGTGCGCGAGGGTTTTATTTTTTTCGGCTAGAGCGATACGCGGACCTTAATTACGGCGACACTCGAAACCACGCCGAAGCGCAACCGCGACAAGGACCTCTTCCTTAATAAATCACCCGTTTTTCCCCATAGGAGATATAATAAGCGGGTATAAGTCTCTAAAAGAAAACGAGAAAAATCATCCCCGAATGAAAAATGATTCTTCCCACCCTCCGTCTTCCATAAAAAGTAGCATAGACCGGTTTCTTCCTCTTTTTCTCTTTCGATGGCTACGAAACATGTTCTGCTTGGTTTCACACCAGCCGATAAAACATTTAAGATCGATTGAGGCCGTGGTGGGGACGTCAGAGCAATCGGGGATAAAAAAGGACACTTGGATGGAGGTGGGGAGGAGTTTTTTTGCGGCCTTTATAAAGAAAAGGGGTGGTTTATGTGAGGGCTGAATGGGGAAGAGCCAATACGTAAGAGATAAACAGGATTCGTCTACGTCACAAGAGCCGAATTTTAATTTCCATCAGTAGTATGTTGGATACGTATAGGACTACTGCTGTGCTCTATTCCTTCTGAATTATAATCAGTTAAAATTTACCTTATCTTGTGATTTACCACTAAAATGCCATTTTATGATAAGAAGAACAAGAATTTATTATTATTACTATTATTTACTTCGAATTATTATGACATTATCTTGTACACTGGAAATGTTTATCTTCATATTTCATACTTTTTAATGTAATTTATATATTCATGTAAGGATTTTGAGTTAGAAACTCTTTCCACTATTTTATCCAAACGAGGTTTCCATTATGAAAATTCAGTGCAAGGAATGCTTTATAGCCTCTTTCAACCATTCTCAATAGACAATCTGATAAATTCATGATGCTGTATCCGCAACCATATCGATTGCCTTCCTCTTTCACATTTATCATGAGCATTTTCCTACTCAGCATATAATGCCATCGATTTCGATTTCAAGTGATGGAGTATAAAAATAATACCTATTCATTCTTTTCCTCTCCGCAAATATTTTTCATTTTCTGCAAAAATGTAGAGATGAATACGTACGTATTACGATACCCATTTTCCAGCAATGACTGAGTTACGTTAGTCGTAATTTACGTAGTTCCTTTTAAATTATATTTCCCTCTCTTNGCTGCTATAGACCCCATCATCGGAATGTGGTTTTCGGATGTTACATACAATTAATTACATACCTCTACACCCATTCTGAATTTCATAAAAAAAAATTACGAATAAAGTAGAAAGTTTGTATATTTTTTTGTTTATCTTAAACACGAAAACAAAAAACTGTAAAACTTTCAAACTTTAAAGACTGACAAATGTCTTCCCTGCGCAGTCAATGGACTACTTGATTCGTACCTAGCTGCCCCTGTTTCGACCTCAGACGAGTCAAAGCGTTTCCATAAGAAATACATGCAAACAATCCTCCTGTCCATTACTAAAATAAAATTTATATCCATTTAAATATCTCCAAATCTCACATTATTTTATACATCCCAATACAGAAATATCCCTGTCTGTTAGTTACAGTAACATCAATAACATCAATAATATCAATAATACAATTTTTACAGCTGAAATAACAATAAAGCTAGACCTTAACATTCAATTGTTTGTAGGTTTTTCTTAAGTGTTCTTTCATTTGAAGGGAAGGGATTGTGTATTTCTTCAGGTAATGCATTCCAGTTCAATATGGATGTATTTACGAATGTAAATTTACTTTTCTTTTTGTGTAAGCACTTTGATCCCGTAATTGTTTATTTCCTACAAAAGAAAGATCCGTCAGTTTAATGAATAATTCTTTCCAGGCAGGTTTACCCGTGTATGCGCGGTAAAATAATACTAATCTATTTGCTTTCCTTCTTTTCTCCAGAGCGCCTCACTTAAGCTCTCGCAGCATTTCTTTGACGCCATCAGTCCTACAGTTTTACGATAGTTCCCGAAACTTAACAAAATTTTACATTTCAAATTTACTGATGAAGGGGAAATCAATGATTATGAAATTAGCTTACGTAGTGCACATTTACTCGTAACTTCTTTGAAAGTGTTGAATTTAATTGTACTTTCCTGGGGAATTGGAATTAAGAATCCGTTAGTATCCGTTAGTTAAATATCGTTAGTTAAATATCCATATTTAAAGTGCTATATTTGAAAAAAACATTGCAAAATTATACTGTTATAATAAATTTTATTCTTATTAATGTTCACGCCGATAGATACAAACATTATTCTTCTCATTTATTTTTCAAGTTCACAATCTAGTATTGGTAGCATTTTTAAAAGTGCATCGAAAGCTGGGATCATTTCGTATACTTAGCCCTCACTAGAAATCGAATTCGGAATCCCTTTCACCAAAGGCGAACAAGCCACCCACTTGGCTATCCGGTAGCCAAATACTCAAGCTCTCCAAAAAATACCTGGGAAAGTATTTTCTATGTATTAAGCTGCTATAGACCCCATCATCGGAATGTGGTTTTCGGATGTTACATACAATTAATTACATACCTCTACACCCATTCTGAATTTCATAAAAAAAAATTACGAATAAAGTAGAAAGTTTGTATATTTTTTTGTTTATCTTAAACACGAAAACAAAAAACTGCAAAACTTTCAAACTTTAAAGACTGACAAATGTCTTCCCTGCGCAGTCAATGGACTACTTGATTCGTACCTAGCTGCCCCTGTTTCGACCTCAGACGAGTCAAAGCGTTTCCATAAGAAATACATGCAAAATACAACTTAATCGCCCCCAGAGTTTATTTCTTTAGTAAAATTATATTAGAAATGACAGCCGTACGAAGTTGAGGCTAACACCTAAAGAAGAAAAATTTAATAAAGCTCATTATTTTTGTCAAGTAATATTGCTTTCGATTCAAGCTTATGATGATTGAGAAAAAATAAACAAAAGTTTTCAACATTTTGTGGTAATAAACAATCCATCTCCTTGACGACCAAGGCCATTATTAAGGCGCTCAGTTGTCACGCGCTCAGTTGTCCGGCCACGGGTGCTTGCACCCCCTGCCACTCGCCAAAAGGCGGCTTGATGGGTACTTATGTAGATGTAGATAAAAAGGGGAGCTCCCGTATAACTAAGTGGGCAACGCGTTCGTCCTCTGTAAAAACTGTCCCAGGTTCGATTCCCGGTGGGGCCCTTCGCACTAAGTAACCCAAGCTGTCGAAGCACTTTTAACAATACTACTTCTATAAAAAAGCTTTCCGATTATAATTGCTATGTACAGGACTATGAAGGAAGTAAATGAAAGGTACCTCTTTCTGCGCCAGAAGACCAAAAAGAAAAACATTCCGTCTATCAAGTTAGCAGGATCGCATGATTTACAAGAATCAGCAAACGTGTTACACCAGGCAGAAATATCAAACACAGCGTTTGAGTCCTTGAGAAATATGATAGCAGACAACCGGAATCGCGTTTAACATCTGCTCCTCTTAATAGCAGCCGTCTTCTTTATTATTCGAAGTCAGACTGCTCGGCTGAGTGGCTACCGTCAAAATTTAAGCCATCTCCGACAGCCTTGGACGAGAAGGAAAGGAAGGGATGCGAAAGGAGCATAAACACTCGGCACTAAAGGATAGGGATCGTGCCGGAAGTGGATAGTTAAAGGGCTCTCACTCAAGAGGCCATCCATTTGCCGAGAAAAAGACCCCTGTCGATGGGGAGACGGGAGGGGACGGCGCGTGATAATTCCATAAACCACGATTCATTTATGGAATCTGTCTGTATGTGTGTTTGGGCGCTATGAGAGCTGTCCCATAAGGACCAAAAAATGTCATTTAATTTACGCCTCGACTGTTTGGATCCTGGAGATGAAAGCTGATGCCGTCTTTATGGCGCTTCGCTACGTATCCTCTTCTCCTATTTCGACTCCTCTGTATCGTCGCTCTCTTCATTATCATCCATCCAATCTCTCCCATCCTCGAACCTCTCTTTTCACTCCTCTGAAATACGCCTCTGAGTCCCTTCCATTTTTTGTCACCCCATTCCGTTCTATGGAATCGAACTAAAAAGCTCACATTGGAATAAGAGGGTGAGAATGCGTCATTTTCAGGTTATGTACGTTTTACATCACGACGATTTGATTGATTTGGAGGTTGGCCTTCAGCGTTGGTTCAAACTGTCCATTCAAACTGGGGAGGGTTTATATTAGTAGTACTGTTAAAAGTGCTTGGTCATTTCGCACGTAAGCCCACACCGGAATGGAACCCGGGACCGCTTTCACTAAAGTCGAACACTTCGCCAACTTTGCTATCCGGAAGCCCTGGAGGATTTATAATTAGGCCCAGTTGGCGCTAGATGAGGGCCTCATCTATATGGGGGCCTCAATAAGAATGCTAATAAATTCTCAGTGAAATTTTTCTAGTTTTTCGCCTCAAGAAATCATTTTATTTGTTGAGTAAATGTACTTAATATGTTTATAGGGTATATTAGGTTGTGAAGTCTATCCATAATTTTTTGTAATTCATAAAAGTACTATGAATTGTAAATCAAAACTTGTTTATTTATTCTTGCCATAGTGAAGCGACTGACGTTTCTATGTGATATATGTTTGTGTATTCTATGAAGAGGAATCGAATTTTTACTGCTAATTCCTATCATACTATTATAGTGGGGGCATCAATCTGATCCTAGCGCCTAGAGTCTCTGATAGCTCGAATCCGCCCCTGCATTCAAATGCACGGTTGAAATATGTCCATCTCATAATCATGAAATCGTTGTCTTTAATTATCATTTTATAATCAAGTATAGATGTTATTTCGTTTCGGCTGCGATGGATTCAGTACTTATTTTCTGGCGAATAAATCAAGCAAACAACCTCACTCTTCATCTTTCCTAGTAAGCCTTCTTTCTTTTCCAAGGCTTTCGGTAGCTAATAATTGCACAGTTGTGGTTAAATCGGCCTTCTGACTAAATACTTTGCAGACCGCAAACAACTCCGGTTTTCTCACGCGTTTGGGAGTGAATTATCTGTGGATTTTGATTATCAATAACTTCGAAAGGAAACGGAAATTTCAACTCGCCAATTATACAGCCGATAAAAACTATAAATATTCGATTGATTCGATTGAATATACAATTAGATAACCATTTACACTTATGAAATAAATACGGACCGTCCTCAATTTAATTGCGTCATTTGAGTGTGGTAATTTATAGGTATTACCGGCAATTTACATCTTCGCGTGTCAGTTTTGAATCAGGTTTTTCCTTTTAATAAAAATAAGGCCTCGTTTAAAATGTCCATCGAGAGAACTGTATCAATAGCCTTCTAATTTCATAACTTGAAATTATGTGATAATTTGAAAATTTCCCGAACCTTAATTCAAAGGAAGACTTTTATCGAACTAACGCTACGTAATTAGCTTGTAGGATCAAAAAATACTAGCTAAAAAAGCCAAATAATAGTAAGAGATTTGAAATATAAAGCATAAGATACTCATTTCAATCTGCAAAAATATCATCAAGATCAATTCTTTGCGCGTGTTTGTTTGCATATTTCCTTAGTCCACTTTTCGCAGGAACTGAAGCTACATTGGATTGAAGTGGGTGGATGTGTGAATTCTATCTATGTATGCACATACGAGTATATACGACTTTTAAGTGGCAATCCTTGGTATAGAAGAAACCAGTCCCGGTTTCGATTCTCGGTGAGGGTCTATGTAAGCGAAGTGATCTCAGCTGTCGAAGTGCTTTTAAAATACTGCTTAACGCGGAATTCTTGATTAATGAGCATAAGCTATGATGAGGCAATCTTTTCTCATCTCTTTTCTTATGATTTCCCGACGCTTTTCCCTAACTGATGACTGAACTGACGAATGGATGGTTATTATTCTTCTTCATATGCTGATTCCCGTCTTGGGTAAATGTACATTATTAAATATTAAGCCTGTTCTACTTCAAGGAGCACATTAACAAAATTACGTTTTTCCATGAAACATCCAAAGGTGATAACAGTTTTCAAGACCTTTATCAACATAAGTTCCTCATCCATTAGCGAAGCTTTTGACAACCAAAATTGGACCGATTAAGCATTAAACAGCGAATACGGAATGAGGACGTCTTCTGATGACGCTGCTTAGATAATGCGATTTCTTCGGCTAAAGTAAAGAGGTGGGCAAGCGGAGAGAACATAGGCTGAGAGCCAAAGGCACACTGCTCCTTTAAGCACTACCAAGAGACCTCTAAGAGGAAGCGTTCCAGCGGAATACGAAAGTGTTACTATCGTATACTCGTATATCAAAGTGTCCCGTTTTCTACAGAATATATGTAATACTTCGAACGAGGTATCGCCTCTTTGAATTATCTATATCTGATAGTTTGTACGTACTATGTCTTGTTCCATCAATATTTGGGATGAAAATACCATAATATAAACTTTCCTACTGATAAGGAAAGTTATGATTAATGTGATAAAGATTACACTGAAAGCATCAATCTGATTTTAACTTTTTAGCGTACACACAGTTCTAATCCTCAACTGACGTAACAGCCGCAGATGTTTGTATAATGAGCAATTCTAATAATTGACATCTTAAAAGAAAAAGCACTTCGTAATTTCCACGGCAGATTTTCATTTATTAGTTTTGTCATTGAGTTGACATCTTGAGGTTCTTCAGAGTAGACATCTTCAGGTCACCTGAAGATTTCAACTCGTTGACGAAATCATTCTATAAAAATCGGCAGTGGAAATTACGAAATGTACTTTATTTTAAGAGGGGTGTTTAATTCTCACGCTTTTTATTATAATTATTTTTATATTATTAATTATATATTCATTTTATTTTTTTCTAAAAACCGAATCTAGGTTGGAGCTTACTCAATGCGATAAGGCTAATAGGGAGCTAGTAGAATTAAATTTTGTCAGATTCATCTTAAATATACGATCCTTCTGCGACTGGGTACCAATTTAAGGGTCAGTTTGTTCAATATGAAAATTCACCTATTTTCGTTCAAATCACCATTGATCTTTTGTCGATAAAATTCAATGCATACTTATAAAGTAGTAATGAAAGAATATCTTCCATGTAGCCTACAGTATTCTCTTAAGACAGTAATTGGTACATTTTCGATAAATTATTCTTCGTCACCTACCAATTTTCTAATTTGGCACAACTCTGTGACAATTTTTATGACAAGTTCTATAAATTATGCTCGCATCATCTAAAACGTGTTATACCATTTAACGGTTTTAAACTTCTCTAAATTGATCTTCTCAAATCAATATACTTGTATTTATTATTTTTCATTAGTAGAGTGAATTTCTTCTCCCCCATTCTGTTCTAGCCTGCTAGATCCTTCATGAATTCTTTCTATACTTTCTCTCTTCTGATTCACCCAAAACCACTTTCCATTTGTCCTCGGCCATTCCCTCTGTTCCACCTCAATTTCCTTCTTTTCCAACGCACTTCAGCCTCTATTCCGAGAGTGTATCTCAAGTGGGACACACAGTGGAAGCGAAGGTCTTCTCCGTTTCTCTTCCAATTCTCCTCTTACCTTTCTGACTATTCTGCTTTCCGCGCCTATCCTCTTCCTGCGTCGTCAACATCTAAACCACCAATCTTTTCTACAATTCCACCTCTCAACTTTCATCTATGGATCCCTTTATCCTGATATCCCCCATCAAATTTCACGAGTCCCCATTCGTCACACAACCATCTTCGACTTTTCATATCTATTTTCCCGGGGTCATCCGCATTTTTCTTTCGTCCTTCATTGCTCCTACAATCCCGCCATCCTCCTTTCTCCTCATTGCCTTCTTTCCCATCTTTTAGACGGAATCGCTCGGAGTTTTGTTCTCCTTTTCGAGTGTTTTTTGTTCCTTCTGGATGCCAGCCGACTGAAGATTTTTGGCCAGTCGCAGAGGAATTTTTTTTCGGTTCCCCTTTTGGGCGTGTTTCATATTTTTTTGATCGTCTGCGTTTAATTCTATTTCGTTCCCATTCGGCCGCTCTCCGTTTCGGCAAATGTTATCTTTGCATGCGGCCCAAGTGATGTTAAATATTTGAGGAGAAACTTCCACCCGAAACATTCTTCCCGTTCTCCCAAAGCGTATTGTTCCGGAGGGCCGCGCGATTCTGATTAAAAGAAAGATTCATTTCCGCCGATTGTCTTTTGCCCCATTTGATAACGCCCCCCCCCCCCTCTCCGGTAATAATTCTCGCATTAGACGACTGGATTAACGAATCCCTTTCAACTCCCTTCCCTCCGTCGTTAGCCCGCATTTCGGCAAACATCGCTCCATCCCGTCCACCCTTCTTCCGGGACATAATGGCGTCTTTGACGACGCGATCACAAAGCTCCGATTATAATCATTTCCTGCAGAACGCGGTCTTACTTGATGACGGACTCCTGTCGAACTGTAACTGAATGCTTCGGAGAGGAGTTTGCCCTTGTGCCGGCTGATGGACCGATGTTCTTTTCATCCCTTTGCGAACATAATAAATCCTTCAGTGGAGGTCCGAGTGTGATCGGATAGCCAATTTGACCTTCGACTTGATTTTTCACTTGTTTATAAGCACCCTAAAATTCCGTTTGCCCGCAGCCATCCCTGTTTCCCCTAAATTTTATCCAGTAATGTAGGTCGTTAAAGGATCGATTTTGAATATTAGCTTGTCAGAATCACTAACCTCCTTTTTCCCCCAATTCTCTTGCTCTTTTTCGATATCCGCGGGTATATTCGAAAGATTCAAACATTCTCGCTAAACATTCAAATATAATATAGTCTCTAATACAATAATCTAGTCTCTAATAATCATTCAAATCTATGATCGTGAACAGAGAGGAAATAAAAGATCTAAGTGGCCTTAAAAAGTATCTAAGCTAACTGCAATGAAGGTTTCATTGCCTTAAATAGGACCTCAGTTCATTACCATTTGGTGGAAGCCAGTTACACTCTATAGTAAAATATAATTTTCTAAAAGGAATTTTTGAAAAATACTTTTCAAGAATGACAGAATTACGTTCCTTTAAATTCGATTTCTTCGAGTCCTAGATTGCTAGGGAATTCTGAAGGATTCCCGTATTTGTAGTAGTATTGTTAAAAGTGCTTCAACAGCTTAGGTCATTTTACACTTTGGGATATCCGGAAGCCCGGGATCCCCATACTTTTCATTGTTTAATTACCTTATAGTTTATAGCCCAAATCTATATGCTCAGGCGTTACGTCTTGAAAAACCTTACTATTGTAGAGAAAAAACGAACTTATTCCACACGATTTTTAACAACTGATTTTAAACTGGCCACGGTGGCGGAGTGGAGTGGCTAGCACTCCAACGCCAAGATCCTGGGTTCGAATCCCGGATATTTGGATATTTCCTGTTAGGGAATAGTTGTATGTGTTCATCCTTTGTTATTGTTTGACTCTCACCACTGTAATGGTCCAGTAAATGAATTTTAGTGTGGGTATTGGAATACACATTTTGAAAAATGCTCCTCCGTTAGCGAAACCGGTAGCAATTAATAAAACAAGTGGAAAAAGTACAAAATTTTTTCTCGTATGCTTATGCTTCATATTTTATTTCTTCGATCTAATATATGTAATAGTTTATTATTGTCTAGATTATTCCTGCCGGTTATGAGTGAAGGATGTGTTATAAGGTGCCACTCACGTCTGGCTAGAATGCCGACTACCGAAATATAGTAAGAGTAACATAGTCTTGACCCATCAACAATTCTTTACTACAATTCCACGTTCAATCGCCAAGAAGAGATTAAATATCGATCATTCGAAAATGCTGAACGTACCCAACGCATCAGAAGGTCCTTGCTATTTTTACTTCGACAAATATTTAGATACACGAAGAAAATGGGTACAATCCCTGCCTTTGTTATCGCTGACCTTTCTTCGGAGAACAGCACGAAGGGCGACAAAATGAACGCCCTTCCATTCGTTATTGAACTAAAGGGCGCGGGCTGAGGTAATGCTGAGTTGGAGGGATGCAGGACGGTCGGAAAAATATAAATGATTGGATGAGCAGAAAGAGAGGGTTCACGATGAAACGATGTGGATTTTAGAAAGGCCGAGGAAAGAAAAAAGCAGGGAGAAGAGAGCTTGGTGTTGGGACAATTGGAAAAAGTGAGGCTGCGAAGGGAATTCCTGATGTAAAAAAGGAATAGGACTCGGAAGGATACTTTCCGGATAGGAAAATGTCTATGAAAACATCGTGATTCAATGCATCACAAAGCGATCCCTCAATATTGGTGAAGATTGCCCGCGTAGAATTGCTAATGGAAATTCACGCTTGAGTTCCTTATAAAATAGCTAGGAGATACACACTGGAAACCAGAGACTGACATCCAAAGTCGGTGAACAAAAGCGCTGAATAAAATTTTCACCACATTTGCATAAAATTTTTGCATAAAATGCTTTCATATTAATGTATGATGATGAAAAAGGTCGATGAAAAATAACCGTCAAAATGTTAGCATCTATCAAATCCGTTTCTCTATTGTTTCATGAATGTGTTGAACGCCTTCTTTTAAATAGTTTAAAATATTATTTAAATCCATTTTATTTTTAGCCAAGACCATTCAGTTAATTCGTATTTGAAATGAAATTCTCCCATGATGATTCATTTTGTAGTATTATAGGTTATTTCCTGTAATTTACTAGTCATGGAAACTTCTCCGTAGCTTTCTTCTAACTTCTCGTAACCGACCCAATCGTAAAATTCCTTCCAGACCCTTCCCGCGCCATTACTTTTCATTTTCCTCGATATTCTTCCGAATCATAATCATTTTCTCACATCATCCTCCGCTATTACATGATGTAAAAATTTTTTCGTCGATGAAACTCATGGACATGAATTTCATTTCTTGGCATTGAAGTATTTTTCAAAATACTTGGTTATCATGCCCAAAATGCAGCGATAATAGAAAGTTAACATTTATTATTCTAAGTTTTTATGTGTTTTTCTAGTTTATAGTTTATCCAAGTTCCTGCAAGAGGAATATGCGCGTAAGCTTTGAACTATGTCAATTGACATTTCATCGACTCATGAACATCTCGCTCTTGCCAACAAAGTCTCCCAATCAGTGAAAGAAACGTTTTGGTAGGATAGCTGAATTGTCAGAGCATTTGCTCTGAAAGCGGAAGACCCTGGTTCGAATCCCGGTCGTGGCAGACTTTTTTTATGTCCGTTCCTCCTCCTCCTTGCCGTACGACTTTTCGAGCAATACCAAAAATCCCTTTTCTCTTGTATTTCAACAATTAAAGTACCTAAAATTCGTATCCAACGGTACCTATGTATTGTGAAAGCAACATTTCGAATATTAACTAAGTTATTCCTCAACATCACATGAAAGAACCATTTAAACAGTGATTGGGAAAACTTTAGCCATTGAATTCATTACCATAACCATCGAAGCTACACCACAGCAACAATTCAGCTACATAGCCATCGAAATAAGCATGCATTAAAACAGCCATCAGATCAAAGTACTTAACACTCAACTTCTCGTTACTAAAACCGTACTTCGCTCTTTGGAATCCTTCCGCTAACATTCTCTAACTTTCAAAACTAATTTGATCCTAGAAAGTCTTACCAAAATATCTCGTAACGCAAACGACATTTGACGGCTCATTTGCTCATGCCGGACGATGGGTACGTGGACCGTAGTAGGCGAGTCGGAAGAGCGGAATGGGTCCGGAAGGAGAGAGAGAATAGCGGCGAGGGAAAGGCATTACGAGGATGGATAAAGGGCGGGGAATAGTGAGGGCGGTAAAGAGCCCAGCGTCGAAACAAATGAAAGTGGTGGAGAGGAGGCCATAGTAAGGGAACCTAGAACACGGTCTCGTCTGATCGATAGGCGCAATATCTCCACGAATTTACTCTCTTTCTTTTCTCGCCTGCTTCACCCAAAGCCATCTAGGATATCAAACCTTGATTACCCGTGAGGATTTTTCTTATGTCACCGATGATTTACTCTTTATTTACAACTGCACGTTGAGATGTAGACATAACATATTTGAAGGTGGTTCTTTAGCTCGTATTGAGCTTACCCAAATCTTTTACCCTTGATCGAACGTGCTTGAATGTTTCTTTAGGATTTAATCGTTTAATTAACAATAATTAACAACTCAAAGTCGGCTAAATATTCAAAGATTTTCGGAAAATTATGCTGCAAATATTTGCAATTTTTGTGAAGACCGTGCATTTAAATAGAGTAAAATTACGGCTATCAGAATATTTTAATTCATTAAATTCCATTACTATTAATATTAGCGAAACAAATAAAATTGGTGTGAAGTTCATCTTTAACGTTTCTTCCATTACCAGTTAGTTAGAATTAGTTTGAATTTCAATCAGTTCTTACAGTCGACGAATCAGGATCATTCAGCTGCCTTGGCAATGTAAAATTCGTTAAGAAATGATCTTCTAGGATGTTTCACAAGGTATTCAATTCGTTATTTAATATAACTATAAATATATTCATCGTCACATATTTTTTCAGTTTCATATTATTGAATACAATACTGTCACCACTTCATAGTATTTCAAATACTACTGGATTATAGTCATATGAACTGAGGTACTCAAAATATGGGAGATCATATAGTCGGATTTCTCTATGAAAATGAAGGTGATTAAAGGTTTCGTTTATATACAGATGATTTTCCTATCTCATTGATATAATGGTTTATTCTTAGAAAAAAATGCATACTTTTATCAAAATAAGGATGGAAAAGGAGGTACTATCGGGAGTAGAAAAATGGATATCCATCCGAGGAATTCGTGGGAGATACTAGTAAGAATTTAACAAAATGTCTTTAATATAATATTAATATAATAAAAGTCACATTTTACATATTCTTATGCATCACATTTAATACTTGATTTTTACATTTTCTTTTCGTGGGTTTCTACTTAGTAAAACCTTCCATAATTGAATCTAGTTTTAAAAATATATGGTTAACTTTTACAATACATTAATCGATACATTTCCATCAAAATTTCTATTACATTTTCTATCAAATGACGCGATATTCTTAACATATATCGGAAACTGTTTCCAGTGCAACTATCGTACGTTACATGTCAAAGAGATGTATTGGCCTGCCTTCGAAGGCTCGGAAGAAGCTACATAAATGCTCACGATCCCTCCAGGGTACAAACCGCAAAATCTTCCATTCGGCGTTCACTTTGGGAAACCGACGTTTTTGCCCCGCAGTAAAACTCCGATAAATCTCCATTTGTTGGTCTTCCTTTGTACATCGGAATCGATTCGTTTAAGCCTCGGTCTGGAATCCCACCAGACATCCATCCTTCCTCGCCAAGATTTCGCTCATCTCGAGAAATGGGTTTTCATCCTCCGCTACTCCGAATTAGTGCTTCCTTCCCATGCGTTTTTCGCCCTCAGCTCACTCAATCTCCAGCAACCCTTTGCCGGAAATTTCCTGAAGCGATCCTTCTGTAGCTTTACTGTAGGAGAAATGCGCCGCCGTCTCTTAGCATTCTTGTTCTACGGATGCTTCCAGTATCAATTTTCCCCGATTGATCCCTCGCGCCTACAAAATATTATTTAAATCCATTTTATTTTTAGCCAAGACCATTCAGTTAATTCGTATTTGAAATGAAATTCTCCCATGATGATTCATTTTGTAGTATTATAGGTTATTTCCTGTAATTTACTAGTCATGGAAACTTCTCCGTAGCTTTCTTCTAACTTCTCGTAACCGACCCAATCGTAAAATTCCTTCCAGACCCTTCCCGCGCCATTACTTTTCATTTTCCTCGATATTCTTCCGAATCATAATCATTTTCTCACATCATCCTCCGCTATTACATGATGTAAAAATTTCTTCGTCGATGAAACTCATGGACATGAATTTCATTTCTTGGCATTGAAGTATTTTTCAAAATACTTGGTTATCATGCCCAAAATGCAGCGATAATAGAAAGTTAACATTTATTATTCTAAGTTTTTATGTGTTTTTCTAGTTTATAGTTTATCCAAGTTCCTGCAATAGGAATATGCGCGTAAGCTTTGAACTATGTCAATTGACATTTCATCGACTCATGAACATCTCGCTCTTGCCAACAAAGTCTCCCAATCAGTGAAAGAAACGTTTTGGTAGGATAGCTGAATTGTCAGAGCATTTGCTCTGAAAGCGGAAGACCCTGGTTCGAATCCCGGTCGTGGCAGACTTTTTTTATGTCCGTTCCTCCTCCTCCTTGCCGTACGACTTTTCGAGCAATACCAAACATCCCTTTTCTCTTGTATTTCAATAATTAAAGTACCTAAAATTCGTATCCAACGGTACCTATGTATTGTGAAAGCAACATTTCGAATATTAACTAAGTTATTCCTCAACATCACATGAAAGAACCATTTAAACAGTGATTGGGAAAACTTTAGCCATTGAATTCATTACCATAACCATCGAAGCTACACCACAGCAACAATTCAGCTACATACCCATCGAAATAAGCATGCATTAAAACAGCCATCAGATCAAAGTACTTAATACTCAACTTCTCGTTACTAAAACCGTACTTCGCTCTTTGGAATCCTTCCGCTAACATTCTCTAACTTTCAAAACTAATTTGATCCTAGAAAGTCTTACCAAAATATCTCGTAACGCAAACGACATTTGACGGCTCATTTGCTCATGCCGGACGATGGGTACGTGGACCGTAGTAGGCGAGTCGGAAGAGCGGAATGGGTCCGGAAGGAGAGAGAGAATAGCGGCGAGGGAAAGGCATTACGAGGATGGATAAAGGGCGGGGAATAGTGAGGGCGGTAAAGAGCCCAGCGTCGAAACAAATGAAAGTGGTGGAGAGGAGGCCATAGTAAGGGAACCTAGAACACGGTCTCGTCTGATCGATAGGCGCAATATCTCCACGAATTTACTCTCTTTCTTTTCTCGCCTGCTTCACCCAAAGCCATCTAGGATATCAAACCTTGATTACCCGTGAGGATTTTTCTTATGTCACCGATGATTTACTCTTTATTTACAACTGCACGTTGAGATGTAGACATAACATATTTGAAGGTGGTTCTTTAGCTCGTATTGAGCTTACCCAAATCTTTTACCCTTGATCGAACGTGCTTGAATGTTTCTTTAGGATTTAATCGTTTAATTAACAATAATTAACAACTCAAAGTCGGCTAAATATTCAAAGATTTTCGGAAAATTATGCTGCAAATATTTGCAATTTTTGTGAAGACCGTGCATTTAAATAGAGTAAAATTACGGCTATCAGAATATTTTAATTCATTAAATTCCATTACTATTAATATTAGCGAAACAAATAAAATTGGTGTGAAGTTCATCTTTAACGTTTCTTCCATTACCAGTTAGTTAGAATTAGTTTGAATTTCAATCAGTTCTTACAGTCGACGAATCAGGATCATTCAGCTGCCTTGGCAATGTAAAATTCGTTAAGAAATGATCTTCTAGGATGTTTCACAAGGTATTCAATTCGTTATTTAATATAACTATAAATATATTCATCGTCACATATTTTTTCAGTTTCATATTATTGAATACAATACTGTCACCACTTCATAGTATTTCAAATACTACTGGATTATAGTCATATGAACTGAGGTACTCAAAATATGGGAGATCATATAGTCGGATTTCTCTATGAAAATGAAGGTGATTAAAGGTTTCGTTTATATACAGATGATTTTCCTATCTCATTGATATAATGGTTTATTCTTAGAAAAAAATGCATGCTTTTATCAAAATAAGGATGGAAAAGGAGGTACTATCGGGAGTAGAAAAATGGATATCCATCCGAGGAATTCGTGGGAGATACTAGTAAGAATTTAACAAAATGTCTTTAATATAATATTAATATAATAAAAGTCACATTTTACATATTCTTATGCATCACATTTAATACTTGATTTTTACATTTTCTTTTCGTGGGTTTCTACTTAGTAAA
>KZ308373.1:690134-715036 GCA_000376725.2 Ladona fulva
CGTCCGAGTGGCTGGCGTAGTGGGTCGGAGCACCTAGGTACGACGCTACTGTTCTCGGGTTCGAATCCGGTCGCGGGCGCTTCCGGGATTAGATGGCCGCCAACCCACCGGAAGCTTTTTTCTCTCATCCTAACTTCGCAGTGAAAACGGATTCGAGCCCGAACTTTAGTGTTGTGGGTGCTCAAGACCCCACCCAGCCCTCGGACCCGCCTGGCGGGGCGGCCACATTATCCATCTCCTCGTCTTTCTTTCACTACATTTTTCACCCCAGAAAAAATTTTAATTGCCTTGAGAAAACATACCCTTTTTAAAAATAAAGGCACTGCTGAGATCGAAGTAATATTTACTTTTGATAAAAGGTCTTTAAATTCAATTGACATAAAACTACTGAATTGAGAAAATTTACAGGATACATTCGCCGCAGTATGATTTATCTCTGTTTTACGGAAGAATAATTTTCTAATTTCAAACATTACTTCGACCTCGGCAGTGCGTTGATGTGTTCGCGAATAGGTAACGGTAATACAACATACCATGTTATTTTAGTCAGTCAGTAGACTAAAAACGAATCTCAAAAATGGGTTCATTCTACATTTCATTACATCTTCTGTTCTCCGAGTTCGAAATTTCCGTAATATTTATCTCCCAAATATATAATCATAATAAGCTCGATTTAGTTGTGTATTTTAGTTAAAACTGAAAACAAAACCGTACAATTCATCTGCTGCGTCTCTAAAATTTAATTTTCTAATTTCGAACAACATCTCGAACTCGGCAGTGCCGCAATAATGTGTTTTTAAATCTGCACTGGTGTCATCAGATGCAAATAAAATTACAATTACTTTGTGAGATTTGATTTAATCTGAAATTGCTCGCCGCTAAGATTAAACGCATCGACTGAGTCAGTTATATTCGTCATTCTCCGCTTTCCGTGTCCGATACTACCCGAACTTAATTTCCTGTGTAATAGCTTGGAAATGTTTTTATAAAACTAACGATGTCATCGGAGTATTTCACCTTCGCTAACAACCGCAAGCTTGGTCGGCTTTATTACCGTATCTGACTTCCGAAACATCTCTTAGCTAATGTTCATTGGTTTTAATGATTTCTAATCTTTGAAATACGGATTATCCTGAAAAGCAGTACTGAACGAGCTTAATTCGAAAATTTCTTTGAAATCCGTTCTAAGATATTCACACATTCATAGGAGTAATTGAGTATCGTATGGATTATTCATCATTTTATCTGACCTGAATACCACAACTACCCTTATTCAATATTGATTTAGCCTTACTCTCCAATTACGATACCTCGGAATAACAGCAGTAAAAATGTTTTAAAACTTATCACGCCTTATAACTTCTATTGTATGGAGAAGAATGATTGAACTTTTGACGTTCCTGTGAAATTTCTGTTTGGGAGATAATAGGGAGGTGTAACGTCTTCAAAAATGTCAAGTTGAAAATAAAATTTAAAATAACAGCATAGTAAAAAACCTTCCTTACTTATTAATGGTTAAAATTATTGCATTTGAACCTCAATTCGGTGTACTCTTGAGTAAGAAAATGTCTCCATTTTAACTAAGTATAGTTACAAAGAGTAAAGGAGAGAAACCCGAGCAATAGAGCTTGTAGACGAAGCGGAAATTGATTAAATATCGATTGTGAATTCATAGATATTCCAAATAAAAACTAAATTACTAATTAACTAACTAAACTCCCATATATTTTATTTTCCAGTGAAGGTTGATATATTTCAACGAAATATTGACCTGGTTAACTTAATCGGTTACCTTTTCAGGCAATAGTTATGGCTTTCTATAGAATATATCGTTTCCTACATCAATGTGACCAGTATTATTATTTTACTTAATTAGTCTTTCGGTGAGTTGAAATAACACGCCAATATAAAACAGAAGATGGGATTCAAGAAGTTAGGGTAATTGTTATAATAATGGCTATGCGTGAAGTATGTATATGAAGGGAAAACCTCAGAAAACAAAATCAGGGAAGTATACTTTCGCAAAGTATTTTGATTAAATGGGTTGCCCAAATCCGTAACCTCTGCCGATGGACACTTACGAAACTTGGTTTCATATACAGGATAGTCGGTACGAATCATGAAAATATGCTATTTCACTTTGAGCTACTCAGATCCACATCTAGATTCATGGTTCATATCTGAACCAGGAGAATACCGTTTAAATAGAACGTTCGTGCGCTTTATTAAGAATAACTACGTGAAATCTCTAATCGTTTCCAATGTGCTCCTTAATATAGGATAGGAACCGATAGAAGAAAGGAGACAACATTTTTGGTTTAAACTGTTCAATGTACCAGAGCTAACTTTCTACACTATCGAAATACTTAGAAGATATAGCACATCCACCCTTTTATATAGGTCGAGAATGACGTATGCACCCCCTGCCCAAGGCCAAAGGTAGCTCGAAGAGTACATATGTAAATGTTAAGTTGAAATGCTCATAAATGCCGTTAGTATTTATCTACCAACCACCCATTTCATGCTTTGCTCGTATAATTTTCGACCCATAACAATAATGAGCCCATTACTCTAATCAATCTATTGCTCATCGCATCTTTCTCCCACCTTTTACATTCTGTTGAATTAATCATCAGCCTAAACGCTTACTGTGTGATCGCAATTTGAAATTTTCATTTGAGTTATTCAATTATATCTCGTGCAGCCTTTACTGATACCGAAAGTAGAACGTTTGTTTATTCCCTCAACTAGGATTTATCATGCAACCCTATGTCTGCTGCCCAACTGTCATCCCTAATTCCTGGGTTTCCAAAATACCAAAGTACCGTATATGTGAATAACAAATTCTGCTCACCATTTCCAGTTCCATTCTCACATACTCCTTCCACCTGGACCAGCTCTCCGTTGATGAATTGTGAAATACAGCGGTATCCTGAAAATAACACAAATTCCGTCAGCGAATGTCTTCCATTTCGAAGAAATGGCATACATTTTTTTTAAACTATCAAGTTAAAAAAAGCATCTTCGTCAAATAACAATCTGCCGGTTCAGTGAAAACAAAATATTGTACTAAATATGATTACGTTACACCAAATGCCGCCAGAATTAATTAGCAGTCTACCATTGTATATTTATATTCATAAACATTACGCTAACCTTATTTTGGGCATCTCAATTGGATAAAATCAGTAAGTAATAATTTCACGAGCATCAGCTCAATTAGCAAAAGATCCTGAACTTGTCTTGCACGCAAATTTGTCGTTTCAGCCTATCGTTTACTGCTGAATTCCTAGCAACTCACCCCTACTACATGACCGTATTTTAAATATTTTTCTCAACAAATCAACGAAACTTTCTGTTCAGTAACAACTGTCGCGGACTCCTAGGGCATAAAAATCAAAAGATAACATTAATGGAAATTCCACTTACAAGGGGAACACCAGACTTGGGATTTGCTCGAGACATTCAAGGCAGATTCCCTGCTCTAAAATAACATACACTTCATCGATTATCGACACCAACAATCCTTTGTTTATGCAAAATTAGCATTTGAAAATCGTAGTTATGAAACCACGCAATACACGCACATTACCGTGACTATCGCGAAATTTTCCACGTAGAAATATTTTCTCTCAATTATTTTGACAAATACCTCATATTTTCGCCATTAAATTTCAACTAAGCTTCGAGTTATTATTAACCGTTTTTGTGAACATTTATTCAATTATAAGTTAGATAAGTACTCCGTAATCTATTATGTATATTCGGCACTCAGGTACACTTACAGCACATTGCGATTTTAATTGTTCGAGAGAATTAAGTTCACTGAACGAGTAAATAGAGACTTCATCCTTCTCGACATCCACTTTCTCACTCAACTTCGAGCTCAACATCTTCCACTAATTCCCAACACATTCCCAGAATTCATCCGACTATTTCGGTCAGAAATTGCCTTTCTACACTTGGCCACTGCATCCTCAAATCCTTCGAGTCAGGGCTTCCTGAAGACCTCTAAATTCGATTTGCTCTATGGTCCTCTAACCACTTCCTTGCCACCCGGAAAGTAAGCATTCTTGAATTATCCTCCTTTTGATAAAACGAAACATTAGCCGAAAGAGGTCAAACGAGCAGTCCCACTTCAACCTCTATGTATTCTTTAACGCAAACAGGCAAATCCCGCAAAGTTGTGTTATAATAATACAATAAAAATAAATATGTCAAAATACAGATAATTATTTTTATATTCACATATCTAATATCTATTGTTATTACATGTTCTGTATTATATTCATATACTGCCTACGGGAGGTTTTTGGATGGTTTTCCCTCCCGTCTTGGGCGAATGCCAGGCAGTTTTCAAATTAACATGTTATACTTCCCTCCAGCGTTGCCATCTGGCCAAATGGCCAAATTGCAATGCAAGTGTTAATAAATAAATTGACATTTAAGTATAAAAAATAGAATAAAAAACATACAATATAAACTTGCATTAAAAAACGTTAAACAAAGACAAGGAGTCAAGTTTTGACAAGTCAACATGCATACAAATAATAAAAAATAAGTTACTTCTGAACCCATAATAGGAGGTTAGGGCTCTTCTAAATGATGTCGTTACCAAAAGAAGCTAAGCAAGATAGACATTTATAAATTTACTATTTAGTAATATTAATCGCACAAAAAATCAACTGAACGACATAAATACGGCAATTAATAAAATTTTACTAATATTTGTAATTACGGCTGAGACGACTATTGATGCTTATTTAAAATTAATTACTCCCTCAGAAATGAAATCTTCCTCGTGCGATATAAGAGACCTGACAAAAATATCGCGTTATCTGATATCCGTACGTAAAGCACCCCAATTAAATTAGAATCGAACCTCCCACACAGTCCTGGCCCGTCGTAGCATATCCATTCCCAGAAGTGCGTCTAAAATCGCCCACTCTTCGACCGTCAAGATTCGGGGGTCGACTCAGGAGAAATGATCCGTAAGGGGTGAACGAAAATGATTCCTCGTCGGAAAAAAAAGCAAATAATTTTCGGCAAATATAATGAGCAATGAACCGAGATTTTTAGTTGGTTCCTCACCGCGAATGTACACCTGCAGCAAGTTATCGACGGCGGGCTGTAATTCCGGTTGCTGAGAAATTAGTGTCCACCCAGGCTTCGTTGGAGGTGCAGGAAGGATTTTCCTTACGATTTCCAACAGTGTATCATCTTGATATCGATTGTTATGGATCTCTCCGTCGAGTGCACCGCCTACACGCTCAATTTCTCTTCACGGCACTTCACATTCTAAGAAGGCCACCACCATGTTTGTTGGAGTGAATCGAGGCATCGTAACACCAAGTCAACTTAGTAAGTCGATGGATATAAATAGCTCAGAAACAAAGGGCGAGCACTACCAGAGATAGAACGGAGAATGGCAAAGCACATCTTAATAGGATGTCCTCATTAGAGCACATATTGCGTAATCAAGAAGTTGCACTTCTCGCCATCAATTACTGATATCTTGTTTTTTCAATAAGTAAATCTATTAATTACCTGAATACCTGAAATACTTGAATAGAAAGTTTTGTGATATAATTTTATGCTGTTGTATATACAGCATAGATAAATAGACTATAAAATATAGGGTGTTACGAGAAAATCGCAAGATTTTCACTTTTACATTTCAACTTTCACCATTTTAATTGTAATGTTAGCAATAAGGTCGCGTTTTTGTATCGTTTACGCAATATATTGTATTGTAAGGTACAAAAATGCATTCTTATTGTTAAATATTAATATCAAGATGGTGAAAGTTGAAATGTGAAAGTGAAAATGTTGCGCTCTTATTTTAATACTACATAGTTTCTCGTAAATGTATAAATGCACCTACCTCATTTTGTTGGACGTTGGTCCCTTCATTTTCTTCTTTAATGAGCGAGAAGCCGAAGTCAAAGAAGAATCTAACAATCTTTGAAATTTACCAAATATTGCGACACTCACGCAGTGAATATATAACTGAAAATATCCAAATCTATATTCCCCAACGGTTCAATCAAACAAATTTTAACAAATCATCGTTGTCCTCCTTGCTTTGCAACATCTATCTAGGCTTAACGCCTCAATGTCCAAAACACATTGCTCAGTAAATACGACTCGGTTATGTTTTCTAAATCCCAATACCACCGGAATCTTTTCACGTACCCTTGAAAAACACACCATTCCAGCGAGGAAGGAACTAGATGGCGTGTTTAAAATATTTACCCGATGTCATGAGAAGGTCAACTTAAAAACTAGCAACGCACATCTATAATCTAAGCGGTCTAGGGAAATCACTCGTGGAGATTTCTCACTTCTGCTTAGCCTCAACTGCATACCAACACCTTGGCATTGGGGTTATCGTCAAGGACGGGCAGCCGGTCAGAATTCCTCACTGAAAATTTACCAACCGCATGTGCGTAAACCTCTTGAGTGGATTAACTTCCCTCATCGGAACTTCCTTGAACTACGAGGCTAATTAAGAGTCTTACCTCATATATAAGCCCAAGTAGGGAAATTAATTTATTGATACTGCGGATTTCACGTTATGGCTTCGATTTATATTTCATAGAATTTTGAAAGCATAAATGTTATGAATATCTGTAGGAGATATTCAAATGATTAAAATTAAGAATTAAGAAAAATAAATTGAGTGTCTAACTTCTTATAAAAGATATATCGAGGAATGAAGGGTCAAATTGATAAAGCGACTATCAAATAAATTTCTGCAAAGGCATGCATATATTCTCGATGAGAAATATATAATTCCGTGAAACGCAAAGAATTATTTTCACATTAGTATCCTATAATCAGCTATTTTGCTGACAATCGTTCTTCAAAACCTAGTTCAAAAGAACTCCTCAACGTGGCATGAAATTATTCACCAAATTTGGACTCTATATTATCTTTTTCTCCCCGCGATTATTGAATGATTATGAATTCCAATTACCTTCTTTATCGATCCGTGACGTGGATGATCCGAACGATCTTACAAATTTTAGCGTTGAATTTCTATTAATCATCTTCATGTTTTTCCAAATGAGTCAATAATAAAGTTGTTGTATTTCGTTCGTATTTTAGAAATTTCGTTCGCTATAAGCTATTTCCTTGGCATATTCTGTCATGTAGCAGAAGTCATGACATTATATTCCCCGCTTAAATTTTAAATCGTTGGATAGCTTTATATCCTTATTATAAAGTGTCTCGAGAATTCATAAAAATTAACGATGGTCATTCATTAAGTAATCGTGAACATTCGCCTCAGGAGCACTTTTAGGCCCAATAACAACCCTCCTAATAGGTAAGCTGACCTTAATTTCAGTAATACAATCTAAATATCTCCTCTACGTTAAGATACCAGCACGACAAGCAGATACGATACAAGACGAAAAAAATGTTTGTTCTTTGCGATTCATTTATAATATTTTCGTTTATAATAATATTGTCGGTTTTACATACAAGTAGCACTTTGCTTGGAAATGAGCGGGCAATTAAACCGAAAGAGCTGAAATAGAGCGGAAACTTCGCAATATGGGAGAGTCCTGCAAAACGCATTAGCCCTCATTAAGGCAACTTGAGAAAATAGGTTCGGTCACACTGGAATTCCCACTTCCCATCTCGAGACCCCTTTTACAATGTAAACTTATCATGACTTCTTCTGCGTACGCATACCCCTTCCCTTTGCAGCTCCTCTGCCTCATCTTCCGGTCGAGTGGTCATCGAATTGGTAGCACGCACCGCCGCCCCTTTCCAGCTGCCAACCATGCGGTTCTTCCTCCCTAGGCCTTCGACCATTAAAGTAGTGTGTTGTACATGGAAATTTCTCCGCGGCAGATGGAAATCAACCCTCATACATATTCGCGAATCCCACTCTTCCCTGCGGTCACTTTTTTGTGCCGCTGCATCGTCGTTATACATTCCTCGTCAATGAGGAAGTTCCTGCGCCTCATTCAGATCAGGACGTCTATTCCCATCTCTTAATTCAAAATGATTTCTCCGATAAAAAATTTAGCGTTTATCCCAAGCAAAGGAGAAGACAAATGGAAACCCGCAGATTCTTCGTTTCTCTGCAAAACATCAGAATTATGAATAATTAATTACTATACCGCCTTCGTAAAGGACGCGTAAGAAAGGTTTCAAAGGGAGAGAATCTTATGAAAAAAAATAGCTCCCTGTCGTTGCCTTTCACTGATTTATATTGACAAAGATTCCAAGGAAATAATGGAATATTTCATGACGCGGTACTGCCCAAGAATGCAGCATTGACTTAGAAAATGTTGTTTCCTCATCTAATTCTACATTAACCCAAGCATGTCTCAGATTGCACTTATTAAAATTCAACGAATGCAAGTGAAACATAATTCAAGGCATTCCCTCTTCAGTAAATCTCTCGCAATCAAGTACGTTACATTCTCTTAAGAGTTTTTAATACACACTATTGTTCCTGCAACTTTGTCTTGATGATTGCAATATTCTTCAATAGTCTTTTAGTACAAAGTAAAGGAAAATATATACTTATTTTACCTTAATCTATCTTGTTAAAGGCTGTGATTACATAAATGCTACAGAGGTACGAATGATACTGATCAATACTGGTTACATCTTATTGAATGCCACCCAAAGTGTTATTCATAAAATGGTCATTTGGCTGTTTTACGTGGACTTTTCCCTCTCATAGCACCCTGTTAGGGTGCGAAAACAAGAACGAACTACCTCATTCCCCATCTTTTACAGTAAACCTCACTCCTCATCTTCCCTAATAAATCTCATTTCCTCTCTGAAGCTTTTTGTTGGTAATGTTGGTGGAGTTGAGAATCAAGGAAGTCTTCAGAACGATTACTGCGCACGCAGAAAATACTTTGTTAATATTCTTCCGTTGTTAGGCTGATGGCCGGCACTTTGGTATGCCCTACGTACACATATTTACTTTAATAATAATAATAATAATAATAATAGACGTCTTTATTGGGCGAAATTGGGACTAAAGAGTATCATCTTCCATTCAACCCTTGTCATAAAGTGAGAGAAAGATACGAAAGAAAATAAAAGAAGGGAAGAAAGTGTTTTCGTGGAGGAGTAAAACAACTGTGATATTTTATGCACAGAAAAAGTATCTCCACTGCAGGAAAACTCCCACGAAGAGATTATGGATGTATTGAGAAATTCAGATACTGAGATATTTTAAATAAGATTTCCGATAAAAATTCCTGATATGCTACGTCCAAGCTATTCCCTCGTAAAAGACGATCGCCCCTGAGTTTTCGATGCACCATTCATTCTTTCAACCGCCTCTGAAATCCTCTGACGTTATCTGCCCCGATATATCTTTGCATTCATTTTGTCAAACAGTGCAACTGTCCCATGCACGGCGACTGCACATACATTGGTATACTCCGCAGAAACCTCACGAGACTCGCAATGCAACGACTCTTTGCCTTCCGCTGTCTTCTCGAACTTCTTTTTTCTTGCAACCCATTCTCTGGGATCCCTCCAGGGACTGCGAATGCGATCCCGCGCGCATTAAAAGAACGAGTAATGCACGATTCCCACGAAGGCCGAAATAAATATTTGCTTTCCTTTTTTGCTCAACTTTATTTCGCGATGCGGGTTGGAAGGGCAGAATGGAAGAGGGCGACGGAAAGAAATTGCATTAGCTGTCACGAGCATGCAAATGCTAGTCCGAGCGATTAAAAGCGATGCGGGCTGAGGCACATTCCACAAACTCAGGGGTCAGTTATCTCTTCGCTCGGATACCAAAGGAGAGAAGTACACGGGCAGGAAAATTGAATTGGATATGAAGGAAAGCTGGAGGAAGATAAGGGGAACTTGGAAAGGACGGAGATGGTGCGAGTCGTGGAAGTTAAAATCAAAAGGGAGACGGTATGAAAGAATAAAGGGAGAAAAGAGGACGACATGTGGACTGGAATACGTTGAGAAGAACAGCAGAGGACTTTTCGAAATGGAAATTAAGTTTTGAGAAGGAAAGAACAGGGAAAGTAACGCGTTGCAAAAGATGTTTACTCGCAAAGAGGCGCAAAATTTTCAAATGGTGGAGTTAAGAAGATAAGGAGAGGTTAGAAACAGAAATATACTGCGAATAAAGACCAGCAGACGAGAGTCTAGAAGAGTATACCAGTGATATACAAATTTCACTGAGACACTTCTGATGAAATCGGTGTTTCGAGACACGTTTTCATAATGCTCGATGCCATCCAACTTCAATCCATGAAATTAATAAGCTGAAACGTCCAATACTTAATGACTAGACCCTTTAATTAAACTATATTCTCTTATGTCTAGCCTCTTTTCATATATAATAATAATTTAATACAATTAGGTATATAGAACACAATCTGAATTGAATCAGTAATATGAACAGATAAGGAACAGAACTTTCCCTAGCTCATTCATAAATAGAGGACTAAGGAGTGAAATAGTTTGCATGAAGAGGTCTTTGTATCCTTACCTTAGAGCGAAAAGGAGTTCAGAAAAAAATATAAATTTTATTCAGATATAGAAATGTGAATTGTGTAAATATGTTATTTGAATTTAGATTTATTGTAATGTAAAGGGTATAACATGTATTAAAGATAATCTGTTGTGTATCGTGTAAATTTAAATAAGTGTACGTTGTATGATTAAGCGCTGCCACCAGACTTGTGTCTTTCCGCGGCCAAATTTTGTAAATAAGTAAATATGTCAAAATCAAGAGCATCTAAAAAAGGGTTCCAAATTAAACGAAAAGAAAATAATAGTGAATACTCAGACTGTCACTCTCATCTTTCCCTTGATTACATTGGACTTTTTAGAATGGGTTGTTTATAAAAGTATTTATATACCTTCAAGTCGCACATATGCACATTAACGGTGACAACTTAGTAAGAGACAACTAGAGGAGAGAGCTGGCGATTGAGGGCGATATATAACTTCTACGAATGGATGAAGAAAAACATCAAGTTACGCAAATGTACTCCCATAAGAAAGGGAAATTGCAAACTACTAGTACACTTAGTAGTGTAAAGCTGTTATAACGATGAAAGCGTAGCAGAAAGGCAATTAAAAAATAGACGTACTGCATAGCCTACGGATAACTAAAACCATATAGTACACCTGTCGCATAAGGAAGTATACAAAAGCAAAACATTACAATTATGCAAACATTTTCATAATTAATACTAAAAATATAGAAAGTATGCGATACTATGAGCTATAATTGATCTTTCTTGTGATACGATAATACGACTCTAAGATTTTGTACTTGTCTTAATATCAGAGCAGATAATTTTTTATTTAAAATCAACCCCCAGTCCCAACCTCTAACCTTAAAGCATGAATGCAAAGGGTAAAAATGTATCAATTTGATTGCTTGACATCCATGAAAGTGAACGATAAAAGTTAAATGGTAAATGTATACCTGTTCAAGAGCGATGGATTAAAAGTAATACAGCGTAAAGAAGCCTAGAGCTGACGAATGAGAAATCCGCAAAGTATGGAGAAGTTGTCCATATCCAGGAAAAACGGTGAAAAGTCAGAGAATAATAGATGCAAGATGGGAATCGTTAGAAGTTAGAAGATTTCAGCAAAGAATTGATTTACTGGAAAATTTAGAGAAAGCACGTTTAGAGATGATGTAGCTGATACAATGCGTCCACCATGTAACATAGACCGTTTTGATGCGGAGAGAAAGATCAGGGAAATAGATGCTAAAACAAAACGATTCAAGAACTCATTTTTTCCGCGGAGGATACGTGAAAGTAATCGATTAGTAAAATAGAGTCATGGTACATGGCAACCCGTCCACACGCCGAAAGGCGGCTTGCAGGGTACTTACATAGGCATAGAAACAAACATTTAAGATGTTAAGACGATGGACAACAACATCAAGACCGCATCTGATGTATTTATTCCGCATAAGCTTCAAATCTCGAATTTTGGGTAATTTTAATCGTCAGCGAAAAGAAACGGATAAGAACGATCGGAATCGGGAGGTACTCCATAAAATATACGAATGCAAATAAAGGAGGAATTCTATAGCGAAAATGTCAACATTTTACGCGCGTTTAGACCACGATAATAAAATATATTCTTTCATTCTTGCTTTTCTTATTCTTCAGCCTTCCATAAGAATGAGCATAACTTCTTAGTCCTCACACTTTTTCGGATTTCACATCCATTTCCATAGAAAACTACGGCCCTCTTCCGTGCGCGTCAGTCGTGATATATAACCAAATTTTGGTCCAAACTCAGGAAACTTCTGAGGTCAACCGATTGAACGACGGAAATCTCTGAAAAAATTTCCTCCTTAACACTGCGCAGCTGATTTCTTCTCTTCGTCTCAGATAAATCCAGGGTGTCAAGAGACCGATGGTGATAAAAAGATACATTTACTTCTTAGAGGACGAAAATCCAGGAAAATTGGGACAACCAGAAATTTAGCGGGAAATATCCGGGACAATGCATCTGTTCAGTCATTGTCGTAGGAAATTGACTAGGAAATCAGTGAAAATTATTCCATCCTATTAAGTATCAGCAAAAGTTTACAAAAATTCGCCAATTCCAAGGATGCTCAGTCTTGCCAATTTTATACTAAAAGAATTGCAAGCAGTGGACATATTTTCTGTTAAAATTATCTCTTTAAGAAGAGCCGTAACCTCCTATTATGAGTCCAGAAGTAACTAATTTTTAATTTATTGTATGCATATTGACTCGTCATCCCTTAAGTTGACTTCTTGTCTTTCTTTAGCATTTTTTACTGTAAGTTTTTATTGTATATTTTTAAATCCTGTTTTTACACTTACTTAAATGTCACTTACGAGTATTTATCATTATTTTTAAGTATTTATTGCTATTGCATTATTATAACTCAACTTTGAGGGGGTTTTCCTATTTGAGTTGAATAAATGAATGACAGCTTTAAAAACAAGATGAAATTTCAGAAATAAAAGAAAAGCGCTCATAATGCTTACAAATAAATCATTCGCGCGGATTCATCCATGGTAATGGCATGTAACGAAGATTTGCAAGAGCTGAATATATGGAAAGTATTTATAATGTATAGTTAACATTACAATTCTTCGTAATATATCGATAAAATCAGAATTGTTCGAATGAGATATGCATTGTTTCAAAAGGCACGACATGCGCGAAACATATAATGTAGGACACATACAAGAAGAATTTTCGCTCAAATCCAAAAGAGTGGGAAAAAACGGAAGGTAGAAAGAAATCATTTTGCATGATTATATTTAGGCTGAAATTCCTTCTTTGTACGATGAAATTAATCACACCAGCGCTCATATTACGTTTATCGATAAAAACATGGCACAAAGATAAGAAATACCCCAGTTAATTAATCAAAATAACTGAAAATAATCTTCTGTTAGTAGAGGATTCCATAATTACCGGAAATTAGGGCGCCCCCCTAAAAATATTTTCCGGGACACCGTGAGAAATATAAATTTTATTCAGATATAGAAATGTGAATTGTGTAAATATGTTATTTGAATTTAGATTTATTGTAATGTAAAGGGTATAACATGTATTAAAGATAATCTGTTGTGTATCGTGTAAATTTAAATAAGTGTACGTTGTATGATTAAGCGCTGCCACCAGACTTGTGTCTTTCCGCGTCCAAATTTTGTAANCTGGACGTCAAAAATATATGTATACCGCGAAAAACAAGGGCATAAAAATTATTGTAATAACACGATGATTTTTCCCTTCATAGATAATACTTAAAATAGCTTAAATTACCAAACGGCCAGTTCGAGAAAATCGAACTTAAATTTTCTTTACAGTGAAAGGAAATGATTAGGGTTTCCGTTGGTAACGATACAAATATAAAGAGAAGAAAAGGAGGATGTTCCACACGAGCGAAGCGACGAAAAGAATAGAGAAGAGGGTTGGCAAGAGTGGAAAGGATAAAAAGCTCGAAGGACAAAAGAAGAAACAAAGGAAAAGAAAAAAAGGTAGGAACAGGAAGCGATAATGATTAGCCAACTGCAAAGATGATCAAACAATAGATTGAGGAAATTAGGGGAGAAAATAAAAGAAAATACAGAAGCTAATGGAGAAAATAAAGAAAGAGAGAAGATTGAAAGAGAAAAGAAAGGCGATTAGGAAAAGAAAAAGAAATCGTGATATAGGTAACTTTGAGTGCATAGGAAGACGAGAGGAATAAGATATGAGAGAAAGAAAGAAGGGAACTTGGGGAAGTAAAGAAGTGTGCGAAGGATGACGCAGATGAAAAGATAAATGGGGAAAGAGATGGGAAGTGTTGGGGTGAATACGTCGGCAGGGAAAGAAAGAGATTTTGGGTGTGGCAGATGGGGTGGAAAGGACGTGATAAAGCGGCGATATCTCTCATAAGTGGAAGGATATGAAAATGTCTGTGGAAAGTTGCGGTTGCATATCTGATACGGATGAAAGAAAGGGAAAGGGTCCGATATCAAAGGCTAGACGTCAACGGAGAAGATTTTCATCTAACAGACGGGTTTAGGAAAGATGTAGAGGGCCTATCCGCCAGAAGAATCTGTTCTGATGCTCTTTTGGATGTATTCTAATCTGTATTATACTGTATTCGTTTTACAAATAGAGGTCGAATGTATTCTAATTAACACTTTATCCATTACACAAACAGATAAGTGTATGGTATGTACCCGGAAGTACAGGGTCTGGCGTCGCATAACAAACCCTGAAACCAGGAACCCTGAAAAATCTCGATGATAATTTAATGACATTGTAATGGAGGGTAATGTATTCATATTCATTACTGTAATATTTATTTATAATTGTAAACCATTATTGTAAATTGTATTAATGTTTAATTAATGTGCATGTATATACGTTGCCACCAGACTTCTAACTGCGGTGGAAACTTGTAAATAAATAAATAAATAACAGTAATATCAATAAATGCTATAATCATTGACATGGCAGTGCCCCTAACCCATAATATCCGAAAAACCAAGATGGTGAAAGGGACAAATATAAAGATCTTTCATGGCAGACAAAAAGTATCTTATTAACGGACATTCAGGTCATCCCTTTGGTTATTTCTGCAGAAGGGCTAATGACAAGCAACATAATAGAATATATTGAGAAACTTGATTTAGAAAGAAATATCATCAACACTGCACAAAAACCAGTACCATTAAAACACACATTGTGTGCAAGTTTCTTAATTGAGCGGAAAAATCAAGAATTACATGGGTTAAGGTGAATTCTCCCTCCATGTGGAGAGCATGGTCCATTCCAACTAGGGGGCAGGTGGGATTGTTCCAGTAGAAAAGCTGAGAATAGAAAAGAAGAAATAAATAATAATAGCGACTTTAGTAGGGCGAGAATGATACTATAGTTATTCTTTATTTCTCTTACATCTTCGGACCATTGGGTATTAATTAATTTATATATTACTTTGTTGAACAAATATCGTACTCTGTTATTTCACTCTAGCCATTACACAAATAGAGGGGTCGAAAGCCACGTGCTCGGCGCTTAAGTAAATTCGGAAAGTAACATACGAACTTCAATCTAACTCCGCCGTGTTCAGTCTCCAAGTTTCTCCCAAGCGCTCATTCAAGTAGGACGTTCCTTCTCAAGGGCAAGGCGCATTACGTTTTTATCTGATATTCCATCAGTTGGAGAGTGCCTCAGTAGAACACGCACTTACCATTCTCGGCGGTAATTGGAAGCACGGTTCATTTGAAAATTTCATGCCAGCGCTCCGAGAATGGTGCTCATTACTAATTTTATCGCAGTTTTATAATTCGAACATTATCTTGAACGAGAACTGGGTCAGGGATCGCTTTAGGATTATCCAATTTAGAATTCTTCCTACCCACCGGTTGCTTGGTACTCTATTGGCTTCAGCTATTACGGAACGTTTGAATTCTATTCCACAGAAATTAATTGACTAATCAATCATCTATTACAGTATTATCTAAAACGTTTTTGATGGCCTCGCCAAACAAGGAGTAAATTCCTGTTAAGAATTTAGCAGATAATTTATACTTCGATATTACATTACATTCCCGAATATTGCCACAAATATAAAAATATAAATACTTACAAACATAGATAAACATTTACATATTTTTTCATTGATGAATTCATCTGCGCTATGATATGTTTTACTGAGTAAAAATTTCCTCACTTTTCTTTTTGATATTATGACTTTATATTGGCAGAATTTTTACATTCAACCCGATGAAGTACTTGTAGTAGGTAATGTGTAATAATCAATCACAACTACGATATGATATTCAAGAAATAAATCCGGAGAATATATGTTAATGTAAACAAATAGAATAAATATAGAAATACAATATTATATAATCGTTCCCATGTTGAATGATCTTCCGCAGCATTTTAAAGAACTGATTATACATTCTTTTTGTTTCAAGAAAAACCCCATTACGTCAGATGAGCTTCAGAAAGTTAGATTATGCATGTGCTAAAGAAACGGAAAAAGCATAGATATTTGGAAGATAGGATGAAGAATGATAAAAAAGCGCATATATTTCCGGGGAGGAAAGCCGTCGAGAGAAAATTTTTGGAGAGATAAAAGAGAGAGAAACGAGGAAAGAATGGAAATGCAGAAAGGAGAAAAGGAGCGCGGATGTAAGGAGAGAATGGCGATGGAAAACGAGGAGAGGTGGTAAGTGGAGGCATCCTTAGGAAGAAAAGAAAGAATACCACAATTGGGAATTTTCTTTCCGAATCTCCGACAGGATTGATCGCTGGAATAGAGGGGGAAAATGTTTGCCTTTTGAGAGGTGAAAATCCTTCGGCGTTGCGGGAACCTCAATCGAGTTCGTCTGCGGCGAGCCGATCTCATTTGCAAAGAAACTGAGACGCGAGGAGGAGAGGGTGCTCAAGCGGCGCTACAATTAGGCCCGGCGAAAGAAGTTGTCGGAGAATGGCGCGTTTGAGAGAATGGGAATTTTCCTATAGGGGTTGTTAAAGGGGGAGTTTGGGATGCCGATGCTCTTATGTTTACAAATGACTCTCATTTCTTTTCGCTTCTGGTGAAGGACTTGGACCGGAAAATAGTTGAGGTCGGGGACAAAAAATTCTAGTTCTTGGCAATACCAGGGGGATGGTTGCACGATCAGCAGTCGTAGAAGTGACCGGAAAAGTCCCCTTGGGCAGAGGGAAGCAACATTTGGAAGGGAAGTTATACTAAAGACTAGTAGGTCACGAAAGTACACGTATATGAACACAAAATTATTCACGTTTCCCAGCAGGTATTTACTCTCTTCAACCGTTCTCATTTACCCGTTGGCGAAACTTTGGAAGGATAAGATTAATCCGGTGACATTTGTTGTATATGATTATAACTTTTGTGATTTTTGCTACCCTTTATTTAATCTATATCTCTCTTTCTTTCACTCTCCCCTTCAACTTTCACAGGTTTTTCACACACTCCATCCTTTTCTGGGTGTTTTCCTGCAGTGGAAACATTTTTTCAAAGGAATAACAAGCCGAAAAGTGAGAGATCTGGGTTTGAGTCTCAGTCATGTCGCTATTTTACACACTTGTTATTCCTTTGGGATCAGCTGCACGACTCCATCGTCCAAATTATTACACCTTTCCTTAATAATCTTTCTGTGATAAAAAATTACAGTTTTTTTCCACTAAACCATTCTGTCTTTCCTTCCTTTATTTCGATTTTCACTGCGCTTGTTAAAATCTATATATGTATTGTAGTTTAATATCTTACAACATGTTACATCCCGTATCTGTACATTATTTTGACAAGAGTTAATGAAAAACATGACTCTCTAGTCTCAATTCCGCCCAATATAGATGTTTGTATCGTATTGTACGTATTGTAACATTGTCTCGACATGGTTATAACTAACTGTATAATACTTCTAATATCCTATTACCACTAACCCTCCAAAGCGTATTATTTAAAACGCGCCATCTAAAACCGAAGGACTCGAAAGATTTAACGCTTAAAGACGAGCGGCAGCGTCCTCGCCAAGAACTAGGTTACCGTTGAGTCACTCATTTATCTATTTGCTTGTTTCGTCCATTTAAAACTTTCTCTGTCTCTGTTTGTTTCGTTGACTTCCCTCCATCTCCGGGACCTCTGCCCCTGAGAGTTGGAAGTAATCCCACACAATCCTTTTCCTCGTATATTTAGCATTCGGCCACTTTGATTGTTTATCATTTCGTGCTGAGGCTGAATTATGGAGGCCTGAACCATAAATATCGTACCCCTGAAAACAAATACGGTGGAGAACCAGTTCCGATCATCATTCTCTAAGGGTTCTCTCTCTTCGTTTATATTCAGGAGACTTTTACTATGATCGATATCCTTCACTCACATACAGTGAAATCGTTAATTTCCATTGTGGAAGCGTGAAGAAAAGGACTAAATACAAATACTTCATTTTTGATGGCGAACTTTTCGGAATCGATCACGGAATGACAAATTTGCTGTATATACCTACAATTTCATCGAACCTATTCTAAATTGAACATAAGTACTATTATCGCATTAATACGTTACAGAATAAGATCGGTTTGCTCCGCTCTCTTTTAACTATTACTGTCAGTAGATTTGTGTAGATTTTTCACTCCTCCCTCCTTCGTGTGTGTTTTCCTGCAGTGGATACTTTTTCCTAAGCTTCACTTAGGTTTCATTAATCCACAAATAATGTTTTATACTCCTATTAATGTTACTGCCTTTTATTATTGTTAATTAAAAAGGTCTAAGTTACACTGACGATGTGTTAAATGGAAGGAGATTTAATAGTCTCGATTTCACCCAAAATAAAGACGTTATTTAATTATCTATCTGTAATGAGATTATTACGAACAAGTGATAAGTGAAAACATAACTTAACTATTAATAAGAAAAAAATATTCTCGAACATTTACACTCGCATGATAACGTCTCCTTCGAATTTTAATTACTCTTCAATGAAATTAGCATTTACTAGCAGATTAACCGTTCCATACCTTCGTCTCGGAGGTTTTATCAATTATGTGTAATCCTTTACCAACTGCTCATGATCAATTGAAAGCTTTCTTTCAATCTTTTTGAGATTAAATTCATTTTAGAGAACATTCTCAAGTATTTAGCTTTTCCCAGCAAATTAAGACTTTGTAGTAAATAACGTGAGAGTTTTTGAATTTTATTGATTTCATGCGGTGGAGGGGAAGTTCAACGAAATGGTAAATTTCGTCATACTGACCCATCTGTTTCCTTATAACCAGAGGGAGTAGTGATTGATTCCTTGAGAGAGTCTAAATCTAGAAATCCTTTATATCGTTTCGGTTCTAAAGAAATGATTCAGCTCATGCGCAACCACCTCTCAATCGAGTATTTGGAAAGCTATACTTGAAGAGCGCCTCAGAAATTAGAAAACCTGATTTCCCAGCAAGTTAACTTTGAAGGAAGACCCTATATATTCGGTCATAGCTAAGTTCAAGCATTCTACATTCATTTCATGCCAGTGAGGCGTGACTGAAAAATTACTCGGACGACTTCCTCCAACATAAAAGCTTTAAAAGAGTGAGCCGCGCAACCAGAAAACGACCTCAAAGATCGTAAAACCGTTTCCAGAAGTCGCAATTCTTCCGATTGTTATTACCATCACAAAAAACAACGGAGCAGTCGTAATGCTTTCGCAGTTCCCTCCGCAATCCAAAAACTTTTCCCTCGAGTGTCCAGCGGCCGTTCGATTCGGACACTTTTTGCCCCATGTTCCCTTCATCAGCGGGGATCTCTTAATGACGCGAAAGGAGATCCACGGAACGGTCCCTTTAATCATCGCGAAGAGTAAATTCTCTCCCACGCGTACAGAAAAAAAACGCCATCGCTCCCTCATTTTGGCAGGGTCTCTCGCGGAGAAAGCTTCCCTTCGGAGAAACCCCTCTAGTATTTCTCCCATCACCAGTATGGCAACAAGACTATCGGTGTATTATGGTTACTTTTACTCAATATTAAAGTATGGAATCATACTGTGGGGAATAGCCACAGGATGGAAAACTATTTTTTTAAATACAAAAAAGATAGTGCGCAGAATGACTTTCTCCGAGTACAGAAACTCATTTAAACCAATTTTTAGAAAACTCAAAATTCTTCCTTTCCCTTGCACTTATATTTTTGAATTAATAATGCATGTATATAAAGATAGGAACGTATTAGAAAAGAGCAAATCACTACACAACTACAACAGCAGAAGAAACAATGAGTTATTGTCTCCGATACATCGTCTTAGCATGTTTGAAAGAACCCCATGTTATATGGGCATAAAGATTTACAATAAAATTCCTAAAATATTCCTGCAAAAATGTGGTACAAACGATCAAATATTTCAGGACACTTAAACAAAATATTGTTAAAAAACTTTTATCATTAAGTCGACAAATATCTGTTAGATAGTGATGTGTCATGTTATGTGATATAGTGATGTATTCAACAGTAGTATTCGAAAGATTTTACTATGTAAATTTTCTTTTGTATGTTTTAAATGCAAATTTCCTTTGTAAAAGTCTTGTCTCTCTAAAATATGTACTTTTATGTAATGCAATTCGTGTAATATGGTCTTCCTGATTTTAATTTTGACACGTCACCTATTCGATGCAGAATTTTCTGTGTACCTGAATATTTTGTCATGAAATAAATTATTATTATTAACCCTCTCCTTCCATTTCCCGCGCGGCCCCATTCCGGCGAAATATAAACAAGGGAATGACTTTCCTCCACATCGCCATTGGGAGGGCCAAACCAAACCGCTCGGCCCATTACCGCGGTGGAACACCATCACGCACCTCCCCTTTCACACTCCCCCAAGTGGATATCGATTCTGGACAAGTGCCTGGTGATGACCCACAACGGCCCCAACTCGTGTCCCCTTCAACGACGCAACTGCCATCTCGATCTTTCCTCCCCTTCGCTTCCCGCCCGTGTCGGATGTAAATCAAACAGACGCGCTGTGTTCGCAAGACCGAGGATGACCGCCCCGATTCGATAAACTCTCTAGTGGGGAACAGGTGAAGAGGAGGTGAGCCCTCCAAGGCTCGGGGACCCGCACGCGGTGTGGCCGCGTGAATATTTACACGTCCCCGCGGTGCCCGCTCTAATTACCGGGTTCCTGCAAAGGGGATTATATTTGGGAGATGTCGGTGGACTATTTATAGCCGGAGCAATTATACGGAGGGAAAAATGAACGACGGCGAGGATGAAAAACGGGTGAATCCCTTTTTTCTGGGAATGTTTTCCGACAGGCAAAAGTGCCGTAAATATTACTGCTGGGTCTCGGATTTTGTGCATTGTCTCCTTTTCCTTTTACATCGGAGAACAATGCGGAAACTTTTCTAGGGGTCCAAATGCGATGAAATATCTCCTTTAAATCTTTGTAGATGAGATTCTTTAATGGATGAATATCTGTGGTAAATGCGACTTCTCTTGCGCTTATTTCTTAATCGTCGATGTTGTTCAGATATACATCAAATGAGATTTACAAAATACCCACCGATAGCTACTTGATTTAAAAAGAAAACAAATATATTAAATCGTGCTATTTAGTAGAACGGAATGGGTCAGTAATTTCTTTGGCACATGCCTCACAAGAAAACACTATAGAGTGATCATGGTTTCACTTCTTTTCTCAAGCTTTTCTTTTCTCTAGCCACTCTTCTCTTTCGTCTCCCTATAGTCATTTGGTAATTGTGTTTAAATGGTTTCACTAGTTTCAGCAAATTAAATTTCATTCTAATTAAACTCGAAAGTAAACCTTCACAAGTGTGCAAAAAAATATCTAGCACAGCCAAAGAGTATTTCAACGCAAAACTAAACACTTTAGTACTATCACAACTCGTACTATAAATAATATATACTTAATAAATAATATATACTTATACTCGTAACATAAAGAAAATTACAGAAAACATTCCAGTGTATGCAAATCGATTCCAGAACTAACATAAATTTATGAAACATTTTCCAAATCCAAAATTCTCCAAAGCCGCAGTATAAAATTAAATAAAACAAGTGAAAATATCCTCGGCGCACCGTACGGCAAGCATATTCAATCTGTCGCCATTTATCGCCCCTAATGCGGCTCTATCAAAACTGGAGATCCATAAATTTAAATAATGCCATACATTCTGCGTTATTGTACTCTCCAAACAATTTGAATCACTGCTGAAAATTTTCTCAACATTGGTATGAATGATTACGAAATCCTTGCCTCTGAAACCTCTATCGGTAGGTGAGTTCGGAATCCCGATTCTCAGATTCTTTCATTCTTCCGGTGAATTCAAGTTAGCTGTCGTGAGTCATTATAATCATACTCCATATACCTCACAGTGAATTGTGTGAACAGAAAGTCTTCCTAAAGACCCGCGTACTTAAATTGTTAGAATTTCTAACTAAGATTTTTCTCGCACCACATCGCCAAAATTCATCATCCTCACAGTAAATTAAGTGGCAGGTGTTTTTCGGTTTTCAGTGGTCCGCCTACTTCAGCAAACGTAGTAATGCTTTCAGGCATGCTTCGTTCATGAACTTCTTCGTTCGATAATAATAATAATAATAATTTATTTAATTAACAGTATTAACGTCACGTTTCGGCGAAGCTACCTGATTTATTTTTAAAAAGTAAAAGAAGTGAAAAATGGTACAGCTGTGATGGAAAAGATAAGGGAAATAACTTTTTACATACTATTACTACTCATATATACTATTTATATTTGTTAAACTATTAAAGAAACACATTTCCCAACACCCTTGATCTGACGCATGGTACTAATTTTGGACGAAAATGTCGCTGTGTATTATTATTAGGATAATGTAGTATTTTCTCGCATTTCCATAGAAGAATTATTCAAAAAGGTACACTTTCGACTACTCCAGCCGCATGAGGACATGTCTCCCTCTTGCTCGAAAATTACGCTCAACTTTATTGTCAGCTTAGAACCTCCATGACAACCGTCGCAGTTACAGATAGTCGTTAATGCGCTCCCCGGGATGAATTACGACTTACTGAAATGGCTTTAGTAAAACGATGCGGTTTACCTTCCGTGAATAATCTAAATCCTTCAATTTAAATTACGCCTCCCGATTATTTTCGTGCCATTCGTTCTCCTAATTTATTCCGCGACCAGCGAGACTCTTATCGGAAGATTTATTGGCAGAGCAAAGGTTAAATAACCTTTTCAATGATGAACATAACCATCCGGCTATGTTCATCCACTCTGACAAATTGCTGAAATCGTTCCAACACGTTTCTTTGCTTCCAGTACGATCCAGCACGTTGGTCGTTCGCATTTTCGCATCACCCCACTTATCGCACTAACCCAACGCTACATTCGCACGAGTCTCCATTAACGGGATAATATATGCTGGATTTGAGTTAACTTGTTTACCCACATTTCATCCGAAGAGGATAACTTTGCACCCCCATGAGCTAATACGCGGGCCTAATTGGAAGATAAAAGTATATGGTGCTCCGCCTAGTGAACGCCTAATAAGATTAGCGGCAAACGAGGGCCCTCAAGGTCCCTACGCTCCCACGTCAATGAAAGCGACAGACGAATTTCGCAGAGGGGAACGTTTCACTCATTCGTTGGGACTTTTTTATCGCCCCACCCGTAAATTTGTTTTTACAGCTCGAGTAAACCCACTCTTTGCCAAATTAAACGGCGGGTGCGGGCCGGGCGCATGACTCGAAAAACAATCCCAAGCTGCCCATTAAAACCCCCTTTCTTCCAATTTTATCTCTCTATCATCCGACTGATGGAGCTGATTCATTAGTCGCGTCGAATGCGGGCCGAAGGAGCGCTTCTCTTTCTCGCCTTTTACGATCCGCGCATGAAGGCTTTATTCCGCGATGGGATTCCGAAAATATCCTTGGGCGCGCTGTTTTTGTTCGCTGTGCAAATACACGGGGCCGTTCGTCTCAGTCCGCGCGGTGCAGATATTCTTAGCTGTTTGCCCCTCGGTTATTTGTCGTTTCGAACATTCCCCGTAATTCTAATAGAGAGATAGCTCGCAATGCAGTATTTCCAAGAAGGGAGATTTCGAAATTCCGAGTGGTCTAAATGTATCACGGTCTCCAAAACTCCAAAACGCTCGAATTCGCGAAAGACGTTATGAAGCAAGCGATCTGTTGCCATTTTTTCGCTACTGACGCAAAAGTATATTTATATTTAATGGGATTTCCCGCAGTTGCGTATTTTGTGGTAGAAAGCAGATTAATTCGACAGATTTTGTGTTTACCAACGTATAGTCCTCTTAAAAGCTTATTCCCCCCGCGCAGAAGTGATTCTTCGGTCTGGACGGGGATTCATACAAAGAGGTTTTGGTGGCCAGTGGGCTAATAGACGGAATTGGTATCCAGCATGTAGCCTTCCCTCTAGGTGCAAGCCCCTGTTTCCCCTCTGATTCCCGCAGATAGGGTCCACAAGTTTTCAATGGCTAATAAAAAGTTATTTTTCTCTTTCAACTGATGTTGCTAAAAATATGCGTTTATTCTCTCGATCCTATTATGCAATATTACATTGTTACATTACATGTAACTTAATGAGTTATTAATTAATTTAATAACGCACTTAAATGTGTTCGGCCAACAGTAAGCTATTATTAAGCAGTAAGTCTTATCATCTGTAACTTATGGCGAATTGTCATAAATATCCCATCAACCTTAATCTTTTTCTCCAATTTTTTTCTGAAATTCTACACAAATACGGAAGATTATGACAAAGATTACCATTTATAATATAATTATTCAACATAAGACGAATGCTTCTGGCTGAAATCATCCATTTTAATCATTAGATAATATCAATTTATTTGAATTTATGTAATTGGGCATTCCATGTCAAGTGGACCAGTTTTAGAGAAGTGTCCC